>APFE030083578.1:0-14703 GCA_000404065.3 Pinus taeda
GGCTGGAGATCTGGATCAGAGAAGATCTACAAGTGGGTATGTGTTTAACCTATTTGGAGGTGCAGTCAGTTGGATGAGTAAGAAACAATCTGTAGTGGCACTATCAACTACAGAGGCAGAATACATGGCAGCCACTCATGCAAGCAAGGAAGCAGTTTGGTTGCAGAGATTGTGTTCAAGTATGGGGTTAGTACAGGGAGCTATAGGGATAGACTGTGACAGCCAAAGTGCAATTTTCTTGGCAAAGAACCCTGCTTATCATTCAAAGACAAAGCACATTGATGTTCAGTATCACTTTGTGAGGGATATGATAGAAGACAAAAAGGTGTTGCTGGTAAAGGTGGACACTCTAAAGAATACTGCAGATGCATTTGACAAAATCTGTTAGCTCTGAGAAGTTCTCTTGGTGTAGAGAAACAATGGGCATTTCAGGGCTGGAAAAATGACTAAGCTCTCCTGTGGCCCCCTATGGAAAGAAAACAACAAGCGGGAGATTGTTGGGTTGTGTTATATTCTTTCCACGTAGTTAACAGGGGGTTTGAGGGGTACCTATAACCCCACTTTATGGGGTCCAGGGCAGCGCCCCGGAAAATTTTGGTTTTGGATCCTATGTTAGGTTGGGCGGACCCACCTATGGTTTTGTACATGATTTTTGCACATGTTTTTTGGACGCGATGGTTTTCGGTCCATGGTTTTGGACGCGATGGTTTTTCGGTCCATGGTATTGGATGCTTCGACATTTATAAATATGTATTGTAACATTGAAAGGAACATAATGGAAAAATCAAGTTGGTAGTCTCGGTTTTGGGATCCAAGGGAAAATCTCTGTGCATATGTGTTTTTATGTGTTATGCTCTCGCATTGTCTATTTTTCTGTGATTTAGAATTCGTATGCAGGTAATTTTTGTACGGGGTTAAAACCTACATCTTCCTCCTCTACTTATTTTAATACTTCATCATATTGCATAGCATCAAATAATGTTAAGCTCTCTGATTAGAACAATAACCCACCCATATCTTTGGCATGCCCCCTTAAACCCTCCTCTCCCACCATCTCCTTCACCCCGCTATCATTTCCCAAGGACCCCCAAACCATCTCCTCCATCCTTGCATCTACCCCTCCACCTATCCCTCCAACCACCAGATACCCCCTTCACTCTCGGATTTGATCACAGGCTCCTGATACCCTGGGTATTGGTCGGATTTTCTCTCCCCCACCTTTGAAGCAACCTCGAGGCAAACCCTCCTCCTTATCAAAAGCCATTCTTCAAGTCGGGGAAGAGATTGCTGCTAGTAGACAACATTCCATCGGTTGGGTACTTATAGCAGTGAATACCCTACTGCACCCCCCTCCATGAAGCTTCTATCTTTCAACTGTAGAGGGTTGGCTATCCCTGACAAAAAATTAGCCATGAGAAGACTACTAATATCTAAACCCATTGATATCCTTTTCTTACAATAAACCCTAGGACAGGCTAGTGTCATCACTCACCTTCTCGAATCATTTCTATTAGGATGGACTTTTCACGCTCTAGATAGAACTGGTCGATCAGGGGGATTGGCTCTGGGAGTTAACACCCATTCCATCAGAATCTGTAACATTTGGGAAAGCTCAGGACACATAGGAGCAGACATATTCTCATTTGAACTTGATACAGAACTTAGAATTATTAACATCTATGGTCCCTATCACAATAGGGAAGAATGCTGGAATAGGCTACTAAAATCTCACATTCTACAACAGGATAAGCTCATCTTGGGGGGGACCTAAACTTCTCCATTGGATTCGCAGAATCATGGGGGCATAATGCATAAAGAGATAACCTCTTGGATTTTTTTGAGACCATACTAGAGGAACATAATCTTATCGATATCCCCTCCTCCAAAATCCAACCTACATGGAAAAACAATAGATCGGGCGACGACAACCTCTTCAGGAGGCTAGATCAATTCATCATCAAGGAGCACCTGCTAAATATGGGCGAGGGATTTAGATAGTGGGTTGGTTCAGGGGGCTTATCAGATCATAGGCCGATCTACCTGGAAATAAGGGGTGGTATGTACAAACCAAAAACACCCTTCAAATTCAACTCTGCATGGCTAAGAGACGCAAACTACATCAGACTAGTCATCGAATTCTGGAAGGCTCACCCCCCTGTGGTAGGAAGGAAAATCTCATAATATTTTGCACAAAATCTGAGAGAACTGAAGAATCTTTCCAAAATATGGGCACATAAAAAGAGAACCCTGGAAGACCTTATCCTTAAGACTATTGAAGAGGAAATAGAGGCTTTTGAGAATGATCATGTTGGGATATACTCTTCCCCAGATCATAAAGACCATCTAACTTCCCTTCTGGCTAAGAGGAGTTAGACACTCAAGGATAGGGAGGAAAGCTAGCGACTGAGAAGCAGAGCCATTTGGCTTAAGGAAGGGGATGATAATACCAAGTTCTACACAAATTCGTGAATGGGAGCAAAGCGATAAATACAATTTGGCAGCTAGCAGATGAACAGGGTGAAACAGTGAATACCTTCCCCAGATTAGCAGCCTTGGCTACAACTCATTTCAGGAACATATACAAGGCCCCTCCAAATGCTACTCTAGTTGAAATCATGAGAAAAACTCAGTTGTTTCCAAGGTTCGTTAACCAGGAGGATGCTTTGGAACTGATAAAGGAAGTCATCTTAGGAGAATAGGAAGCCACCCTAAAATGGTTCAAACGAGACAAAAGCCCAAGTCCAGATGGATGGAATGTGGAATTCTACTTGGCATTCTTTGAAATTCTGGGAGGAGACCTCCTAAAAGGTATTAAAGAGTGTAGATCCAACGGAAGAATGTATGAGGCCTACAACTCAACCTTCATCGCTCTCATACCCAAATCTGACAATTGCACCTCCTTCCATAACTTCCGGCCCATTTCCTTGTGTAACCATATTTACAAGATCATAGCCAACCGCCTTCGGTCGATCCTGTCCAACCACATCTCAGCTGAACAATTTGCCTTCTTACAGAATAGACAAATTCATGAGGCTGTCGGAACTACACAAGAAATCTTGCACTCTATTCAGACTCAGAAACTTAAAGGTATGGTCCTAAAAGTAGATCTCTCGAAAGCCTTTGACAGAGTAAGTTGGCTATATACTAGAATGATCTTAACTCACTTAGGATTTCCATATGAGTTCATAAGGTGGATTATGTTTTGCATTACTAATGCATCATTCAATGTTCTTATAATGGGGTGGCATCACTCTTCTTTCACTCTGAGAGAGGTCTCAGGCAGTGATGCCCTCTGTTCCCGTTACTTTTCTTACTCATCATGGAAGGTCTCAGCTGAATCTTAAAGTAGGAACACTACCGGGGAAGGCTAAGAGGTATCCAGATCATAGATGGATGAACATTGATGCACTTACTCTTTGTAGATGACGTGTTGCTCTTCCTTAATGGGAGTATTAGTGATTTGACCTCTCTATTTAACACTTTCTCTATCTTCCTATCGGCCACAAGCATGATGATGAATAAAGCAAAGTCCACTATAACAGCTATAGGGTGCTCCCCATACGAGATAAATTATGCCTTGTGAAGATTCCCCTATACCCTACAACAACTAGAGGAGGGCCTCAAATACTTGGGCTACAGATTAAAGCCCCTTGGATATAAGAATACAGATTGGATTTGGCTCATCACCAAGATGGAAAAACGGCTTAACATTTGGTACCACAAATATTTATCGAGAGGAGGAAGGCTGATCCTCATCAAAGCAGTTCTGGAAGCAACCCCAGTATATTGGATGTCATTAGCCTGGATACTAAGGGGAATCCTTACAAGAATCAAAAACCTATGTTGTAAATTCTTGTGGAAAGGGAAGCAGCCGGGAAAGATTTTTGCCTAAACCAAATGGGAATCCCTATCTCTCCCAAAGAAATGGGGAGGTTGGGGAATTTTAAGCCTAGGCACTTTCTCTATAGCCTTGGCAGCCAAACTAGGGTAGTAGCTAATTAAATCACATAGTTTATGGACAACGGTGGCCATCTCTAAATACATAGCTCCTCTAAATCTCAAGGAATGGTTACGACAACCTCAGTGGAATTACGTTGGCAAATCAAACATATGGAAAGCAGTTCTGCAAGCAATGCCCCTTATTAGGGATGGTCTCACATGGAGAGTACAGTCAAGAGAAGCAGTCAGAATCGGGATAGATCCTTGGATCGGATGTGGAAATGCTCACAGGCTTCCTAAAGATCTTAGAACACATCTCATTGACAGAAGGATCACATACCTTATCCATATAGTGGACAATGAACACTCTACATTTACACAACAACCCTGGAAATCTGGGAGGGTATTGTAGATCCCTCAACTATGGCACCATCATTGGAAAGAATACAAGGAGGCCCTTACTGAATCTCACATCAGAATTCAGGAAGGGGAGGATGAGTTAATCTGGGCACCATCAAAACACGGGAAATACTAAACAAAAGCAGGTTATATATCTCTAATGGACTCAAAAAATCCTCCACTGTGCGAAACATGGTGGAGCGGCATATGGAAATTAAAAGCACCAACCAGATCGAGACTCCTCATGTGGACCATTCTGAGGCACAAGATCCCCACAGGAGAAAATTTAAGCAAGAGATCCTTTCATGGACCCTTCTGGTGCTGTCTATGTAAACCTGACAACGAAACTATGGATCATCTTTTCCTCTTGTGCCCGACCATAAAAGAGCTATGAATTTCTATACTCTCTCATCTACCCTCGCTTCCACAATGGCAGGGCATGTCAGTTTGTGAGGCCTGGGAAGCATGGTGGTCTGTCGCCCCCTCGACAAAAGCCAGAAATATTCCCATTCTTACTTGCTGGGCCATTTCAATTGCCCGAAATAGATATATTTTTCAGAACTCTCCCCCCTACTGGCTGACTATCATAGCCCTCATACTAGCTGATTACGATCTCATTCCTGAGGATGAATCTAGCTCTACTCCCAGGTATATCATTCTAGAAAACATAAATCATACACATCCCTGGGCATATTTCGATGGCTCAGCAGAAGACATAGGATGTGGGGAAGGTGCTATACTACACCTTTCAGCATCTCATTATTACAAAATTCAAATGGGATTGGGCAGAGGCACTAACAATTTTGCTGAGCTTATCACAACCAAATATACCATACAATTTGCACTGGAAAAACAATGCAGAAACTTACAACTATTTGGAGATTCAAAAACTGTATGCAATTGGATAAATAAAATTGTAAATTTTAATGCATATTCTCTGAGGCATATCATGGAAGAATCCCATAGACTCATCAATTTATATGACACTTTTGTTTGTCATCACATATACAGGGAGCGAAACACAGTTGTCGATTTTCTATCTAAGGAAGCAGTGCACAGGCCTATAGGGACGTGGAGGATATTGGAGCTGAAGGATGAAACCTTCCATCAACATTATCATCATCCCTTTATAGACATATCATATTAACTAGCTCAGCAAGAGCCTGAAAATATTTTTGTTTATATAATTTTATATATATGCACAATGATAATAGACTTATATATGGCAGTTTTGATACTCTCTGCGTAGAGTAAGTACTTATCTTATATTGCAACCTCAATAATAGAATAGTGTCTCCCTACGAGGAGTACACCTCTTTTTTTGATTACTAAAACTTGATGGGCTTTATGCCTCATGTACAACATATGCTTTTCCATCTACAAAATGTAATTTTCTTTGCTTAATGAAAATTACAACTTTTTCCAAAGGGAAAAAGAAATAAGAGTATTTCACCAAAGATGCAAACCATTCCTTTTCTCAACAATATTCCTTTCTGAGGCTACCCATTATTGTGTGATATTTCTTATCAAAGAAACTCTCCCTAAGCCAATGCCCCCTAATCTCCTGCAAAGCTCCCTTGCCTTTGCGTGGGGACTGATCCTATGGACCTGACATGAATGTGAGCTTCCTGTCATTCCACACTTCCACTATAGCCCATCTTCGTCCCACAACAAGAGATATTGTTGTGTACTCCTCATGTTGGTTGCACTCCACCTTCATCCATCAGATGCACCATTATGTTCATCTTCTTGGCCTCCTGCATCTGACTTATGCAACCTCCCTTGAGGCCCTTCTCTTCCTTTTGAAGAGAAACAAAGTATCTACTCCCCTTGAGCAAATCATCCCCTTTATTTCTCCAGAACTTTAAAGGTCAAGACTTGGTAGAAGCTCTCCCATATTGCTTCTTATTTTCCCCTATTTGAGTCCTCTCTCGATTGCACATGGGTAGAGGAAATTTTTCATTCAACTCCTCTTTCTTCACCCAAATCCACTTGGATGCTCTCTTCCTTTCAAAAGGGTCTACTATAGAGTAGGAGGATCACTCTTTTAAATTCTTCCTCCTCTATGCACCTTTCTCTGTTGACACAGAGCATTGAAGACATATGAGTATGTTTCTACTACGTTCTTTCTCCTTGTCTTCAAATTTTGAGCTCCCGCATTCGCATGCATATGCTGATAAGCATTTCGTCTCTTCTCATTTTTGCAATTGCCAATATTACTCTGACTTCTGATATGTGGGATCTCTAATCTCTAATCAACAAATTATATTCTTTGTGCGATTCACTTTAGAACCTCCTATTGCTAATTGTCGGGATGGCAGACTGATACTGCTCCAATATGCAATATTCCTCCCCACTTAGGGCTATAAGCCCCTGAACTTCAGCAGGTCATAACTTTTGAACCATAAGTCCATTTTTGAACTTCCACATATCGTTGGAAAGATATTCCTGAGCAATTTCCAAAGGAGATGGTCCAATTAGCCTTTGATCCCACTTGCTACCTCAAACGATGGATCCAAACTCAATGCCGATATTCTGCTCTTAAACTCTTTAGACAACTGGGAAACACACCCACAATGTGTCCTTAGCAAGAGGCTTGCGAGTCCCATGGACTTCCATCGTGGGCCATCACTGTAATCATAATTTTATGGCTTTTTCAATAAGTTTGCTGCTATGATGATTTTCTACATGAAGCCTACAGCTACCAAGAGATTCCTCCCGTGCCATCACTGCCAGCATCTGCTACAACAAGCAACCAAGCTTGTTTGGTTGACATCAATGCCAACACTCCTGCTAGTTGTTAGGAAAGCCAACTTCCCAACACAACTCCTCAACATGACTGTTGACATCAATGCCAACACACTTGCAGATGCCTTCTCAAGGCCATTGACCTACACACAATGCCAACTGTCAAAAAATTACAATAGGTTTTTTATTGTATATATAAATTCAGCACCATAAAAAACCTCTAGAACATTTAAATTATGGATAATTCACTGTTCAAATTTGTTATTCCAACAAATCCTACTAAATTTTAAGCAAAAATACACCAAAAAACATACTAGAAAAGCCCTCAAAACTTATTAGAGATAGACTACGCCTTTTTTCGAATGAATAATGAAATTCCTTGGATGCTCTGTAGGTTTATGCATCATCTTTAAGCTTTTCTTTTGCACGCGAAGCATGAAATTTCCTGGATGTTTCATGGTCCATGGATGATCTCTTTCAATTTATATGGTGCTTACTCTTCCGACATGATAATAATAATTTATGTTTCGTCGGTCCATGGATTATCCTTTCAATTTATATGGAACCCTTTAACTTCATAATGAATGACAATAAATATCAATATATTTTTCAATTCTGATTCAAAGTATATTTTTAAGATATATAATATTTATTGTTTAACAAAGTGGGTTGTAGCAACAAATCCCTGCCCAAGAATATGATGGGAAGACCAAAATCTGCCACAATTGCTCTGGTATAGGGATTAAACTCGTAACTTCAATTTCTTGAGGTACTTCATTTTTGTCAAATTTATTTTGCTTATTCTGTTGTTGGTAAAATATTTTTCTCTTTAGACAGATTCATTGTTGAAGTCCGATAATGTAATTTTTCTAATAGATAAATGTATAAAATATATCAAAAGATACAAAATAATAAAAAAAAAACTCGCTTCTATATATAATGCTTGGCTATAATAAAAAGATGTTGAATTTGCATGTGCTTCAGTTAGAATCTGTATTTTCCATATGAATATTGGATGAGAAATTTTAAGTTCAAAAATAGATCAAACATGCAATATCCACATTTCCATCCTACCAACATGTAGAGGGCCTTCTGTATTGTGGAATTGTCATACTTTTCTTAGCTCATTATCATTTTGAATCAATTTGTTGTGCCCCTTGTTCACGCTAAGAGGCTCTCTTGGGAGTTGAAATTTAGTTCCTAGATATGGAATGAGATTTGAGGAAAAGAGCATTGAACAGTCTCAACATAAAACAAAAATCCGTCTAGAAGTTGTTGTGAATCAACAGTTAACTGAGATTCTTTTGGTAGCAAGGTTGAATCATCCAAACTTATATTTTCCTGAAAATTTATCCACTCTCATGTTGAATAATCCATACAAAGTTAGAGACATGGGGATATATTTGAAGCTTCTTCGTCTAATGATAGAGAAAAATACCCTGTTCTAGGGCCACTAACTCATAAAAATATTCATAACCAGAAAGGACGGAAGCAGGAGTGGCAAAAGATATAGCTTGATGACCTGTGCATAATAAAATATGCGAAATTGTGAGATATAATAAGAACTACATGCAAAACTTAAGTTCGTATCATTGCAAATGATAATAAATAAATAGTTACAAAATCACCAAATGAATCAGATCAACAATATACAGTGAAGGAAAGAAACAAGATATTTACCATGTCTATTGCAATCCCAGATATTTGATTCAAACCCACAATATAAAAATTCATAAAGAGAGTTGGTATTAGGGCCTACATAATATACACCACAACCCAAGTTTATACCTATAATATATAACAAGTTGCAATACTGAGCTTATAAACTGCATGTTCTTTACATATGAAATAATGCAACATCCTACCTCTAAAAGGACAATAAAAAATGTTGAAGAAAGATCTAGCATACTTTGAACATCTAAAAGAGAAACATAAATTATTCCTATTATCTCACAAAACTAAGCAATTGATAGAGTAGCAGTTAAAGTCAATATTATGACCTCAACAATTTTGTTATTAAAATAGACCATGAAAAGCTTTGACCAAGGCTAAACTTAGATTTCAAGAACTCACAAATGAAGATGGAATTTGGTAGTATCCTATTCCTTTGCAAGTTTAAATAGATTATACAAATGGATATAAAAACGGAAAAGTAAAAAATCCATGAAAAGGCATTTGTTTCCAAAAAAAGGATAATAGTGACAAACATGCCGTGAAGGATGCAAGTGGCAACATTTTGTTGCTTTTACAATGGACTAGATTACTTCATTATTCCATAGACACAAATTTTGTTAGTTCAATAAATTATAAATACTCAATCTTCAACAGGTACAGTTGCAGGACAAATGGGAGACGTGATGTGGTGTTTTGGACATCCTATCCACATTGGCAGCCATAAGTTCTAAACTCAGAACATATATTTGTGAACATAAAACTAACGACTTGAAATTGTGTGATATCATACAAGTATAGACAATTAAAATTCATGAATTAAACATAATCATAATGAAACTGAAACCAACAAGTAAAACATGATATTTATAAGAAAGCATTTCAGGAAAATAATTTGATTCATTAAATAAAACATGAGAGAAATAGTCTTGGCAATATATACAAAGACGGGTTTATGTGCTTATTACCTCTTTTGTAACTTCAACCAGAAGGATACACCTGAGAGCACAAAGATAACATATATCAATGAGAATACCATGAAAACAAATATGTCACTTGAGAATAACCATCCATGATAGTATCGATAGTTGTTGAAACGTTTTACTAGGTTCGGTCTTCATAATGACATGTAATTATGATTTTATGTAATGAGATGTAAATAAGAAAAATGAAATTATTATATTCACTTGCTTCATGGGTTCCATGAGCAAGGGCTTTTGTTTTTTAGTCAAGACTCCCATTGAGAGTCTTTAGTGTTCATTCATCTAGTCATAAAAGATTCATTGTCATGTAAATGAAGTCATGTTACACTTTGTAAAAGGTCTATATTTTCTATGTAAAGTATCCTCGAATATCTTGTCACCAAACCTCTTCAAGTTGGCCTACAAACTATGAAGAAGCTGCTAGTTGATGTCGGCCTAAACTCCAGCTGTCAAGTCATCCTAAAGGTCAACGAAGAAGTGTATATATATCCCTACTCAACCTCATTTGGAGACACGCAATTTAGACAAGTATTAGATCTAATATTGACTAGAAAAGTGTGAAGAAGAAGGTAGAAGAAAGTCGAAGAGAGGGCTAAAAAGGAGAGAAAATAAGGAGCAAAAAAGAGAAGTGTGAAGCTTTTTCTGGGACATTATCTTCTGGGTATAGTGAAGTTTCTTTTAGGCAGTTCGAAGTTTGGGCAGTAGATTCTTCTGGGAAATGTGAAGTCTGGGCAGTGAATTCTTCTGGGCAGTGCAAATTTAGAGCAGTGAAATTCTTCTGGGGCAGTAAGAGAAAGACTCTTCTAAGATATCAAAGTAGAGACCGAGTTTCTCTCTATAATACCTAGAGACCGAGATTCTCTAGGGAAGTTGCGAAGGTGCAATATAAGAGATAGAGACCGAGCTTCTCTAGGAGGAAAGGCAAAGGAAGGAAGAGGCAGAACATCAAGGTGGGTGACAAGGTTCTTGGGAGGATACTATAGTTAATGGTTTGTCTCATGGTCTTGGTACTTATCAATTGAAGATCTAGAAGAATAATTTTATCGAGGTTTCCTCTCAAGAGGTGAGAGGTTTTGGGCCTGGCTGGAGAAGCCTATATACTGTGTCACTTGTTTTTATGTATTTTGATAATTGTATTGATGAAGAGAACACACTAATAAGATAACAAAGAAAGGTTCATAAGCTAAAAGGTAAAAACATATTACAAGAAATTATCAAGCAGATAAATTGCTAATATTGCATGCCCTAGATTTATCAACATGGAATCAGAGCTTAGGCGCTAAAGAAAAGAAGGGGAAGTCAAAGCAAGTTGACACACAAATCAATCTTCATAGAAGGAATCAAAGCAAGGAGGAGATCTAGATATTCATAAAATTAAAACCCTAGATCGAAAGAAAGAGTCTTGAAATCATCTTCAAGAAGGAAGTATAAACCCTAGAAGCATTTTAGATATTATCACATCATCAAAGGAAGTGGAATCTATTCAAATATAAGTAATATTTAATCAAAAGTCAATCCTCTCTCTTGAAGCAAAGATCTCATACAAGTAATTCCTCCCTGCCGAATATTTAGAGTATCAAGCAAACAAGTTCATCATTAAGTTGAAGATTTGATCTTCACAAGTAAGTACCTCTTATTATAATACAATCTAGTAAAAATGACTTCATGTTTTAAGGAAGATCAAAAGATGCTTGGTATATCAAAATTCCTTGTTTGGAAAATAAGGATAGACATTGTCCTCGAAGTAAATGAACTCATTGATCATGTTCATGGGAAGGTCTCTAAGCCATCTGAAGAATAGCATTATCTAAATACATGGAAATGAATCTCAAGGATCAAAATATACTCAAGGAGTCCATCAAAGATTCACTTATTTCCTATGTAGCCAAGATAGATACATCTAAAAATATATATATGATAAGCTGGGAATTTTTTTCTCTAGAAGCATGATAGCAAAGATCTTATCACTTAGATTTGATCTTCATAAGTTAAAAGTATCAAAGGATGAAGGGATATCATCATACCTCTCTAAGGCATCTGAAATAAAACAATAATTGAAGGATTTGGGAGGTAGCATATATGATAATGAAATACTCTTCGCTATTCTAAATGCATTAACTAATGAACAAGGTAACTTCATTGCCACTAGGGAAGAAAAAGTTATCCCATACATCAGGTTATGGCCTCTCTACAAGGTAGAAGAAGGTAGGATGAAGAATGAAAGTGATGAAAGTTCAGAAAGAAGGAAACAATTAGTGTCAAGACAAAAAGAAAAATTTGGAAGGTTTGGTACTCCAAAGAATAAAAAGAAGAACATGGCTAAGGAAAGATGCTATGGTTGTCACAATTTTGGGCACTACAAAAAACATTGTCCTATTCACAAGAGGGATAGGGAAGAAGACTATTTTACTAAGGAAGTACAAGAACCTGAGACAAAGAAGCATAGGAAGGGAGAATAAAAAATATAACTAAAATGATCTTCTTCATTAGAAGGTTTCTTTCACTTATAAGATATAGATAGGAAGAAATGTAAATTAGATAGGATGCATTATATTAGAAAGAAGCATCGTGATAAAGGAATTGGAGATAAGACCTCGTGACATGGGAAGAAGAAAGTATGTCTGGTACAAATCCTATTGATTTCAAAAGTAGGAAGCTCTTAAGAAACCTCAGTAATACTTATAGAAGAAGATGTCATCATTGACTGGGATCATCATAGAAGCAAACATCTCTCGGGTGAGGATATGAAACATCCTTGAATTTCTCTGATAGAATTCTCATCAAAGGATTCACTGATATAGAAAGGAAGCAAAAGTTTTCATCAAGAATTTCAACTCGTGGGATTCAAAGGATAGTGGTATGATGACATGTCTGGAAAGCAGGTCTATAAGACAAAGTCCCTTTGAATGAAGCTGCTAGAGGAAGTTTGAAAGATGAGTTATGTATGCTCACATAGACTATTATGAAAAAGGTCATGTCGTTTGGTTACAGTTAACTTGGATCACTATTTCCATCCTATAAATATGATCTAGAGAAGAAAGAATCCCCTCCTCCGAATAATTGTAGAGTATCATAAGTCACACTAGATGAAATCAACATAATATATGAATCATGAGAAAGCTGACTACAATCAAGGAACTCTAATTGGAAGCTCCTGGGAATGAAGTGTGTGATAAAATAGAGGAGGAGATCATGATAATACACAACGATGGTAGAAGGAATTCAACATCTGAAGTCCAAGAAGGTTTGACTAAAATATCTCTTGGAATGATGTGAAGACTCTGATGGAAGATTAAAATAGTTAGAGACCCTTGATACTGAATATTTGTGGGATGTCAATCTGCATGCAGGATGCTAATACTTACAAGAATATGTCATGGTGAAAGATCATCACAAAGGTAACTCTGATTTGAAGTGTTCATTGATTATTTTTAAACTAACATCTGGATGGGCTTATGTAGGACTGTCAAAGGGAATATTTGTGAATTACTTCCGAGAAAACCATATAGAAGGAAGTAATGTCCTTCCGGAAATATGGCATGAAAGCATAATGACATGAAGCAAAGCCAGATGGAAAATATGATAGATCACTTGCTGATAAGTTGAGGACATGACTGACTCATGAATAAAAGTGATGAATGATTTATGCCCTATATATAGAAGTTCCCAAAAGGTTGAAGACTCCTTAAACAAATTCATGACATTGAAGAAAGGATCTCTTCATGCAACTGATTATTTTAGGATCTCACATAAAGTGTTGCTATAGATCCCTGGTTAAGAGGGAGCATGAGAAAATTTTGCTTAAGATATCCAAAATAGCATAAGAGGAACCCTAAATCTTTGTTTTTTCCACCCCATGTCCTTGCCTAGGTGGCCACATGGGGAGGCAAATGGGGAGATGGAATTCTATCAACTTGTTACAACCTGGGATGATAAGCTCAAGGTTTCACTTCACTGTTGAGACCTGAAAGAATACTTCCATCTACGATCATGTCTCAGATGTGCTTCCTTCCGGAAGCAGTGTCAATGAAGAAACCCAAAAAACATTAGCTCTCCCTAAAGGAGGTGATCTACCGCCCTTCTAGACGGCTACATTGTTCTAGTAAGGTAACGCTTGGGGCATGGCCAACTCCCATAGTGTGAACAAGGTGCGGGAATGGATTCATCGTCGTATGGTTGATTGATGTTTACTAGCAATTTTGGCTTCATGCAGGCAAGTTGCAGCTTGCAATCTGAACTGAGGCTGGGTTTGAAGGTTAGCTTGCCCTCGCGGGGTCACAACCCTTTGTCCAGGTCACTGTAGCACATGTGTCGCCTAGGGCATACGGGGCATGATGACTTGACATCATCCTCACCTTTCTTTGGCTTATCACTGACAGTCTATTCGGGGTTCCAAACTCAATGTTGGCAACTAAATACGAAGGTTGCCCTCGTTGCGGGACTTAACCCAACACCTTACAACATGAGCTGACGATAGCCATGCACCACTTGTGCCCACGTTCCCGAGGCACTCTTCTCTTTCGAGAGGATTCATGGCATGTCAAGCCCTGGTAATGTTCTTTGCTTTGCATTGAATTGAACTACATGCTCCACCGCTTCTACGGGCATCCGTTAATTCCTTTGAGTTTCATTCTTGCGAACATACTCCCCAGGCGGGATACTTAATGCATGAGCTACAACACTGCGTGGTTTGATACGCACAACACTTAGTATCCATCATTTACGGCTAGGACTTCTGGGGTATCTAATCCAATTTTCTCCCCTAGCTTTCATCTCTCAGTGTCAATGTCGGCCCAACAAAGTGCTTTGGTCATTGGTGTTCTTTTTTATCTCAACGCGTTTCATCGCTCCATCCGAAATTCCTTCTGCACCTACCATACTCCAACTTGGTAGTTTCCACTCCCTATCCAGGGTTGAGCCCTGGGATTTGACGACGGAAAAGCCACTTACAGACGCTTTACGC
>APFE030083579.1:0-10814 GCA_000404065.3 Pinus taeda
TTTCAATAACATAATTATGTTAAGTTTTCACATATTTATCATAAGAAAAAACAAAATGACCATAACACACAAATGACTTATTAAAGCTCGAATCTTGGTTTGAAATTGCATGGAACCTTCACAATAGAGTCTTTGGAACTTGAAATCTATTTTTCTTGCCCCAGACATGCCATAGCATTTGTATATATGAGATATGACTAAGGATATCTTATAGGACATACAAGATGACCAACATAGTAAAACTATTGAATCTTATCAATAACTCAAAAGTAGATTAATTAATATGGTTTATGTTATTATTTAGCATTGTTTTGGATAATGAGATATACACTAATGTTAACAACATTGAATGTGTGGTATTTGAACCTTTTAAAAATTAAAAGACAAAAATTATAATAAATGGACATTGTAGATCTCTTAACATCATGTTATAGGATTATGTTATGATTTCCTCCACTATTACATTCTTAGAGAACAAACACTTATAATATTAAAAGTGGCAAAAGCATGCTCTCATCAAATCCTTCCTTCTATTTATCATCAAATTGTAGTAAAATCAATATATATATAAACAAAAAATCATTGTGTATTAAAGTAACATTAAATAAAATCATAAAAAACTCACTCTAACTAACTAGTTAGTTTATTTTTTAGACAAAATAATTTATTTGAAAATTCAAAATAATTTCCCTCTTGGTGTATTATTTAGAGATTATACCTTTTAATATAACTTTTAGACATATCAACTAAAAATTAAATATATTTAAATTATGACACTTTGACAACTACAATTGTGGAGATTTCAACAAAAAAATATTGAACATTTGAAACATGTTTATTTTTCTTATTGAAAGTATATGATCAATCCTAGGTAGAGTACTTGACGGTTATCCATTGCATATATTTCAAGTGTCATTTAAAAACAACAATTTATATTATACCACCAGAAAGTCTCAATTCCCAATAAGACTAAGTTCCATGCAAATTAGGAGATAATTTTTTACATTATCTAATATAAGATTTGATACAAAACATAAATATATGATGCCCTAAAAGGGCACAAGAACATACCACCAAATTCCAATTTTCATATCCATATAATAACATAAATTCATTTTACAACAAATTATTAGTTGTTTCAAAGTGATGTCACAACTTACAAGTTTCCAAATTTCATTGCTCCAATGATAATGTTAGCAAATAAATGAGTCAAGTTGCATGGAAACTATTCATTAAATCCAAATATAAATGGAGATTGGATATATGTGCAAAAGAATCTCCTCATATTTAAATGCATCTTGAGAAACATAAAGGGAAAGATGCTGGGCCATAGTAGAAAAATGCTCCAATCTAAATGTCTCATATTTTTTACTGCATTTTTAAAAAAGTTGGTAAGATGTGGTACACCTAGGTATATGAAATGCAAATAGACAAAAAAATATAATAAACATCTCATTCTCCAATATGTAGTGTAGTGGGGCCTTCAATATTATAGAACTTTTAATTTGACATACAAATGCAATACTTTGACCTTAATTATACTCAATAAAATTGGAGTTCAATTTTGTTTTTTCATAAACATGTTTATGCTTTGGATTCTTTATATTTTTATTTCTTATCTATGTTTAATAGGTTTGGGATTAAAACAAATATTTACTTTAAAAAAATATATCGAAATAATAAGTAATTATTGTTTTTATAAATAAATGATCTTCCTTTCAAATATTTTAGTAACGGATTTTTAAGATTTGATCTTTCTGGCCACTTGGTAGATCCACATTTAAGATGGATCTAAGTTGGTTTAATTATTAGTTATAATTATCATTATCATTATCATTATAATTATTAAGTTTGATGTTTTATTTTTTATTTTTAACTTTATTTATTTATTTTTCTAATTTTATTTTGACTGAGTCAAATGTTATAAAAGAAATTACAACATCTCTACCTTATTGGAGAGCAGTTTGCTCACAAATATTTTAGAAAAGAAGGAAATCCTCATTGTCTTAAAATATACATTGTAAAAAAAATAGTATTTACATCAAAACAAATTTATTAAATGAAAAAATCATTACTCAAATACAATATTAAAAAAATATCTCATTTCAATTATGTATGTTTTTTTAATTGATTATTTAACTTGTTACGATGATATGATTAAATTATTAATTCTATTCATGAAATGATTTTTTTTAATGGGTTTTGGTGTTATTTTGATGAAAATATGATTTTACTTTTTAGAGTGCTAAATATATTAATGTATTCAAAATTGATTTTAAATAACAAAAAATATCCTTGCTTGAAATTATATGAATGGTGAAAAACTACTTTGATATAAAATTAAATGCAACTTTCTTTTATCTAAGTTTAAAAAGAAATAATTTCTCTTATAATAAATCAAAAAACATCAAAATTTTTAATATAAATATTAAATTTCAAATTAAAAATAACCTGATAATACCAATTAAAAAACACTAATTTTCATCATTATTTATATAAATATTTTAGTTTAAATGTATTAAAAATTAAAGTTATGTTCCAAATTTTCCCAATAACACAAACATGAAAATCTTGCTTTAAATGCATCTCCACACAATCAATTATTCATTACTACTTGTAAATAACAATGTTCAAATAAATCACATTCATCTTAAACCCAAGATACACCATTTAAAAAAATAAAAGAAATAATACCCAATTAATTTTTTTTCGTTAGGTGAATTGTTTACATGGGCCACTGTAAAGTTGTATTTATCTGGTGAATATATATATATATAAAATGTGTGAGTCTTCCACTTTAGGCACGACATTTTTTTTAAGCCACTAAAACTTATTGTCATTAATCACAGTGATGTTAACTCCGACCATAGCCTTCTTTATCTAGTAAGAGTTACTCTTACTTTTTTCCCTCGAGTTTTTGTCGTTGGCCTTCCAATGGATGTAACAGGTTCTATTCCCACTACTTGAAAAAGTCTGACCACTCTATTAAAGGCCGACACATGCCTGAGATGTAACGACTTTGGCATCACTCTCCTTCCTCCCCTGAACCTCAATGCGTTTTGCAATGACCTCTTCAAAATTATCCCCGAGTCTCCTGAAGCAGTGCTCCTCTGAAGCCCCCATTCAATACGGCAAATTCACTTCCCATAATGTTCAAGATGAATCCAGAGGGTGGTTACTTCTGTCTGTCTCCACAAAACAGACCAATATAATCCCTTCAAATTTGCAAGTAATCCATTAAATTAACCGACGGCAGCAAATCATTTATTTGGTTCAACTCGGAGTTTACACCCTCAAAAATGGCAGAGAATCTGCAACCAAACATCCACCAAAAGTCCGCTTTGCGATTTGGCTAACAAAATAATGTGCAGAATCAAAGATAAAAGCAAGGCCGGATTTACTTTAGGTTTTACTCGATGCCTTTCCCAGGATTTCAAGATTTCATTGTTGTGAACTTAATTTGAAGCATGGGATGGATGTAAAATTATCCACACATAATAATTATCACTTACCACAGTACTATGACAAAAACATACCAACGTTCCTAGAGACAGGACGGCTTGCTGGAGGCCGGACAAGTGGCCATATCGAGGAGAACAAGCTCTTGGCAACTTAGTCTACTACCTTCGCTTTCGCTTTCTTGAAGGAGTATTATTGACGTTTTCAGCAAAATATTAACCGTCAAAAATACGTTTTGAACGGTTCCAAACACGTCTTAAGAAACGGTCTTCAAAATTTTCTAATCATCAAATAGTTTCGAAAGGCATTATGATGGGATAAAGCCCGTCAAATTCCAACCCTCACGGCGACCAACAACCCTCACGGCGACCAATGTACTGCAGCACGCTTTTGTTTGTCTTATGTATATTGTCAGATCACGAGGCGCACAGATTGCGATAAATTAGACAATATCCACGCATAAATAAGAGTTTCATCAACTTTCGTGCTTCGTAGCAAATTCCAGGTTATCAACTGTTGTGCTTCGTCGCAAATTCCAGGTTACGGACGAGTTCATCTCCGATTGAGTTCCTACCACATTATAAATATATTCAAAATGTTGTAGGTTCATCATTTAATCAGTGTTAACTGCAGCAAGCTGCGTTATCGTTTCATCAAATAGGTTTGAATTTATTTGTCATTTGAGTGTTTGGAAGAATGGCTTCAGTTTATGAGATTCAGGACAGGAGCCTTCCCAAATTGGGCAAGTGTTTTCTTACGGTCGAGAGCGTTCAAGAACTAGTGAAAAGGCAGAAGGAGACAATACCAGAGAGATATATTAGAAGAGACGATGAACAACCAACACCAACTTCATTGTCTGATCATCAGCTGGACGTCCCCATCATTGACATGACCAAGCTTTCAGAAGGACATCAGAGAGAAAGAGAGATTAAGAAGCTTGCCAAGGCTTGTGAAGACTGGGGCTTCTTCCAGGTATCATTTTGTCAACCCCTTATTTCTTGGTCTCATGATCTCTTTTGGAACAAACAACTAAAGATATTGTGGTGGGCGTTTTATAGGTTGTGAATCACGGTATACCAAACTCCTTATTAGATGGTGTTAAGAGAGTTGGAAAGGAGTTTTTCCAGCTACCTTTGGAGGAAAAACAGAAGTATGCAGTGAAGGCAGGATCCCTTGAGGGCTATGGCCAAAGATTTGTTGTGTCTGAAGATCAAAAACTAGATTGGGGTGACTTATTGGGGTTGCTAATGTTTCCTTCCGACAATAGAGATTTGAGTGTGTGGCCACTTCAACCTCCTGATTTCAGGTCAACTTCAAACATAATAAATTCTATAATACCTTTGATTTTTTCTTTCATACAATTTTTAATATATGTGTAGAATATCTATTATTACTGCGTGTAGAGTCTTATTTTACAATTAACAATCTAAAAAATATTGGAAAGAAAATTAGCTTGCGTGGAGGTAATTATATAAGTTACCTAACAAAATAATAACGATCAAATAAAATAAAAAATACCGAACAATAAGAATTTTTTAAAAGTAAGCTAGGTTCAGTGTACTGATGGTGTTGTGGGTTTTTTTGGCAGGGAAATTGCGGATTCATACAATACTGAGATTAAAAGGCTTGCTGGGAAGCTGTTAAGTTTAATTGCGGAGACATTACAGTTGAAGCTCAATTTCTTTGAGAGGAACTTTGGAAAGCCATACCAAAGAATGAGAATGAATTACTATCCTCCGTGCCCCACTCCAGACCATGTTTTTGGGCTGAGCCCACATGCAAACATGACTGCCATTACACTCTTGTTGCAGGATGATGATGTAGTAGGATTAAATGTCCGCAAGAATGACCAATGGATAGCTGTACAACCAATTCCTTATGTTCTGGTTATTAACGTTGGAAACTTGATAGAGGTAATCTTATGATCAGTTCATATTGATCGGCGTGTTATCCTAATTTCGTTTAATAAACGTTTCACTGAAATACTATGTGGCTGGTTTTCTAGGTAATGAGTAATGGAAGATACAAGAGCATAGAGCATCGAGCAATGACAAACCGTAGCAGGGCTAGGATGTCTATTGGAGCGTTTTATGCTCCTGAATTCGAAGCAGAGATCGGTCCAGCGCAGGAACTGATTGATGAAACTCATCCACGCTTGTTTAGAAATTTTATTCATGAAGAGTACATGAAATGGTATTTCTCTCGCGGAGTGGAGGGGAAGCACTCATTATATGAGTTTGCAGGTATCAGAAGCACACATTGAAGTCCCTATTCATCGTACTTGATGACGGGTCCCTATTATATCTTATTGGTATCATGGCAAAACTTGAAAAGAAATTCAGTCCAATAAAGACCCTGGAGAAATAAGGAATAAAGAAAAATAATGAAGTTAGCGGATTAATAGTATTTTGTATTCTAATTAGTTTAACATTAATATTGGTATATAAAAATATAATCTTCATGAATTTTATAATGAAATTAGTTTATTGAAATATATTTGGGAAATTTTAAAACTTTATTTTACGATTCTAATGTCAAATAAACTGCAATGTATGAGTGAAGGAAAACCTATAAAAAATATTAAACATAGCTATTACATATTGTTATAGTTTTTATGAATATGGGAAATGCATTTTTTTAAGTTGGAGATAATTTTTTTTATTAATAGCAAAAAAAGGATGAGATTGAGTAAATATTGTTAACATCAAACCAAAAAATTGAGATAGAAGAATATACCTCCAACGAAGTATGACATATTAAGAACCTTTTCATCTATGAAGTATGACATACTAAGAACCTTTCCATCTATAAACATATCTGAAACAAAAATTGAAAACACATACTGAAACTAAGAGATCGAGACATTGTAATCACACAACTTGGGGCTAATCATCCAGTACGTCTTTTCTTGCCTGTCCTTTTTGCTACTTCGACCCAACCTTCTGAAGGTGGGGTTACTAAAGCTACCTTAATATTGTTATGACAATCTAAGGAGGCATACTTGTCAGAGTTTGAGGAGGTTGATTCATGGGCGCGCTTCATGGCACTCGCTAAAGCATTCTTACAAATTTCTTCTATTCTTGCTAGCAAAACTTGGATCTCCTTTCCTTCTTCACACGGATTTTGAAGATCCACATTTTGGGCCTTGTCTCATGAGAGCATGTCATCTTTAGACTCATCCTCTTCCTGATCCGAGCATGAGGAATCTTCCTCTTGTCAAGGAGGCAGGTTGCATGGCTTCCATGCTTTAGATGTGGGCTCTTGTTTGATTGTTTTTGGAGAAGACGGGTTCTGAAGATGGCCTATTCGATGCCATAGTCGACATCGAAAAGAATCGTCATATTTGAGCTACTAGGTCTAGTGAAAATCGCATAATTTTATATTAATTTTTTCAGGAATTCCTTTGGTGATGTCAAGTTTTATGCAAATCATGCCATAGGTGTCGACACCACACTAGCCTCATGAGGGATCTGTGGCTAGAAAGTGATGCAAGGTGTTTCCAATAACCTCAAATACTGAAAAATTCCATAGATGGGCCGAAAAATTCAAGAGCCGAACCCAAATAGGTAGCTTTGTGATCGCAATTATGGAGGGGTCAAAATTTGGGAACCAAGGGGTTAGGAATATCCCAATATTTCCCCATAACTAGGGCCCCTTGGAAACTATATTATGATAATCACCTTCATTGACAAAAACTATGATGAAGAAATCCTTGGAACAAAAGAGGACCCTACTGTCCTTCATCCAAGTTGAATGGATTGGCAAAGGTCTATTGTGCATGGCCATAGCCCATTGAAATGGTAGATGAGGCCATTTGTTTTCAAGAACTAGTAGAGTCCCTCTAGATCTAGAAGAGTGATTTTGACTGAAGAGACATCCTTAGCTTTGTCCACTATAAAAGGACCTAGAGAAATCTTGGTGTGAGCACCCCTGCCTGGGGGTAGGGGATGTTCCTGAGGAGACAATGTACTTTAGGGAACCTAGTCTTCGACCACATCTTTGTAAGAGAAGGCTTGGGAAGAGGAAGGCTTTCCCAAAGCTCCCCCATGCAGTCGAAGGGCCAAGAAAACTGTAACAACTCCATATCTATCATAAAGGGAGAGAGGGGAGACATGTAAAATTTATTTAGAACACAAAGAGTTGAATAAAGTTAATTTCAAAGATTATTTTGATTTTTTAAAATTGATTAAATTTTAGATATTTTAGCAAAAAAAATACAAATTTTTTATTTCTCTATAGGTTTAATACATACATCAAACTTTAGTTGTTCCTTTAAAATCTTTTCAAATCAACTATTTATGCTTGTACTTTATAATGTGCTTAAAAGATTTATATGAATTATCATAGTATATTCTTAAATTTCTTACATGATTGTGTAGAAGTGTACATGGGTAACTTTAATATTTATGCTAATACATTTGATAGAGCTTTAGTCAGTTTAATGAAAGAGTTTGTTCAATGTAATGTAATGAAACAGATCTATCCTGTAGCCATGAAAAATGTCACATGTTGTTAGGCAAAGAAACAATTTAGGACACCACATTTCACTCATTGGTATCAAGGAAGATTTAGCAAAAATCTATAATATGGATTCTTTTTGTTCCAAAATCATAGAAGGATGTCCAAAGCTTCTTAAGACGTGCCAGTTATTATCATCGATTCCTTGAAATTTTAATAAAATTACATTCCCTATGGGTGAAAGCATGAAGATGTGTCATACTTTTGCCCCAAATGTGACAATGAAATTTCAAGTTTTTCCTCTTTTATACTTTGATTCTTGAGTAAAAAGACAAATTGTGGAGAATTATGTTATTCTCCTAATGATATTTTTTACAAGAAATATTTAGTGTCATATAATGTGTCAATTTTTCATTACAAGAAATGTTTATCCTTGAAACTTTTCATACATCTTAAGATGTATGTGTGTGTTTACATAGCATAACCTATCTAAAATGTGCAATTTGTATAAAAAATTATATATGAGCATAGTCTACATGGAGAGAGCTAAGATTTTCATATTAAAAATGTTTTTTTATGTAAAATTATATTTATTATTATTTTTCGAACTTGGCAAAATAATATTTCAATTTCATTTTGTAGACACATTTGTTCACCTAAGGTTTTCTTTAACTATTTAAATAAATTGAAAAACTAAGAGTATTTTTTCAAGAGGACTCATAAACTAAGTGGTATTTAAAAAAAAAAACGTTGTGTATATTTATTGGGCCAAGAGGCTCATTCTACACCAAGTATGAGGGGGATGTGTAAGCCTGTCCGTGCGTCATTCCCCTTTAAAAGAAAAATAAAATGTTAAAAATTATGTTCTAAGTAGAAAATTAATGTAGGCTACAATAAAAAAAAAAATATGTTTTAAAGTGAGTAAAAGTAAAAAAAAAAGATGTGAATAAGATGTTTAAATTTTATAATTTGGTTATTGATAACATATTTCTTTATATATTATTTACATATATTTAAAATATGTAATAATAAAAAAAACATTTTAATTTGCATTCATAAAAATGTATTCTATGTTACATGTTATGTAACGATATTGTATGATATCAATTTCTTATATATTATATATTTCATTTCAAAAAAATTATGTATATACGGATGAAAAAATAAGTTTTTATGGTTAAAATGTTTATATTGGTCCAATATATACCCTATTTAATATTTAAAAATGTAATTCAACAACAAAATAACACATTTATATTATACGGGGATTAAAAAGTTTTGATTTATTTGGTCCTATATGAATTCTCTATCTTAACATCAAATACAATTAAAAAAATAACACATTCGTCATTTTTAAATTGTAAAAAATATACACATTAAATCCAACTTAAATATTTATACCGATTAATTTTAAAAACAATAAAACAATATAAAATAACATTAATTTTTTAAAATAAAGTTAAAATATATTCCTTTTATAGGAAATTTGATGAAAGGAAAGGAATGAAAAGTCAATTATAATGAACGAACACAGGATTCATCCTCCTAACGGTCATTTTGTTTTACCGACCATGCTCTTTACAACGGTTAACTTTTCACCGACATCAACAATGGAACATGGGTATCCGAAATTTTTGAATTCCACTCTTTTTCAACGAAAGCAGCGTTCCAAGAAAGGTTATTCTAAATTTTTTGATCTCTTTTGATAGAGGTTGAATTCTAAATTTTGAAAAGCACCGGTCAATGATGACTCGAGGAAGGTTATTCAACGCGAATGCTGTCGGGACAATGGCGGTCTATCAAAGTAAAATGTGTCAAAAAATTCACTGTAAGATGATGAAATATCGAATGCTACCCATATTTTTGATATATATAAACGGGTTATTCACTTTGATACAGTGCAAAATATTGTTCATTTAAAAGCGATAAGTATATTTGTAATTTTTCTTTTAATTTAATGACGATAATTTTTTTAAGCATGAAAATGATTTTTTTGAAACACATATTTTACAAACTAGTATAAGGGTTTGTGATTAGGTTTATGGAAGTTAATACATATTTTTTTAAAATTGATAAATAAATAAATATTTAATTAATAACAAAGTAATGAAGTGGAGAATCAAATAAATTATAAATTTCTCATCTTGGAATAAAAATTTTAAATATTTTTAGATTATGGATAAAATAAAATTTAAAATCATTATTTCATTTTAATAATTTATTTTCCATAATTAACTATTTGAAATTTACATGCTTTTAATTCTTTGTGTGTATTTTAAAGATATCACTTATCGTTACATTTAAAAATACTAAAATAATATTTATATCAAAGAATTAAAATATACTATTAACAAACATATCAATGTCCCCCATAAAAAAATATTTCATATTAAGTTTACATCGAATTCTGTATAAAAATAAAATAATTGAAAAAAAAAAAAGAATACTTTTGTTAGGATAATGGAGATATCTAATTTGTTTATCGTTGGAGTTGACAAATCGCATGTTAAAAAAATAATATTGTTCAATAAATGTGTAATCTATTCCATGTTCGGTTGAAATGTAATATTTAAATGAAAACTATATTAATCACAAAAGAATATTTTACTATTGGTTATAAATAACAAAATATTATGTCAATCTGATATAAAGAAAAATGAAATATTTTAAAATAAAAAATTTCTTATATTTCACTTTCTATTGTGAGGAACATGTGTAATTAATTCTATAGCATAGAGTTTATATAAATTTTAACGTGAATTATAAATCAAATATTTCAATATGCATCTTCTATAAAAGATTTGGATATCATATATTTTTTCTAATTCAAAGTATTATACATATTTGTATTTCCTTCAATGTTCAATATAAAATTTTCATGTAAATTTTTAAAAAGT
>APFE030083585.1:20672-33670 GCA_000404065.3 Pinus taeda
AATCCATCATTTGTCTATCATTTTCTCCCATAAACCCCTCATAGTCCATTGAAATTGATTAATCAAAGCATTATAGTTGTTATTTTACATTAAATTTAATTTGTGAATTTTTATGTTAAAAATTGGAAATTTTCAACAAAATTATAGGATGTCATGACTTCCTATAAATGGTTTATGATGCAACACGTGGCATGGCAGGAAAATCAAAACAAAGGATAGGAACATGATCTGGGATGTACATACATGGTGAAAGTTCTATTCAACGCGAATCTAAAGCTCCTGGATTGATGGTCAATGCTGGTCAAACCCAGCCTTTTTGGTCACAAAAGCAGCAAAAAGCCAGAGTTTCCTAAACTGATTTCATTTTGCTTTGGAAATCAGTTAAGATTAGAAAAGACAAAAATGACTCTTTTTGTAAAAGTAGAAACATCTGCATGATAATGTATGTACATTCGATTATAGAGGGAAAGTTAGTGAACATAGGATAGTAGACAAGCAGATTAAAAGACTGCGTATTGTATTGTCCAGAACGTTTTGTTGCTCTTGTGTATTGTTTCCAGAACATTACTCTTGCATGTGATTTGATTTCCAAATCTTAATTCCAGGCATCGTTTTACCATTACAGTGCTTATGCGTTAACGTTTTCATCACTTGAAGTTTCCTAAGTGTGCCATCGAAGCGTGGACAGGCCCTACGTGGAGATTGGTATACTTTTATTTTCATTTCCATAGCGTTTTCGAATCTGAATAGTGTTGAATAGTGTTTAATGTTATTTTCTTGCCTGTGAGTTTATTGATTTGATTAGAAGTTCTTGCAAGTAATATTCATGGTGATAGCTTGAGAATTCGATTGTTAGATTATTGAACAATATCTTGTAAAAGATTTGATCAACCATTGAATTTCTAAGTATCTCTATGGACTCTGTTTTCATACATTTAAATTTCAATGTGCTTAAAAGAGCTTTTGGTTTTCATGAATGCTTAGTGTGTTAGCTGGAAACGGCTTTTGTGAATGATATCCTTGTAAGAGGGTTGAAAACTCAGACTAGTAACACGCTATTTCTTTAGAACAACTAATTAAATTAGATGATCTGAGTGTTAAGGTGTGAGAGGAAACATATTTCAATCTCCTGTAAAGGAGTGTTGTAGCCTGTCACAGTAGACACTTAGTTAGGTAGATGAGATCCTTCTAGGTCTATAGACTTTAGACACAAGCCTCTAAGTTTACCTACCTTGGTTGATATTAAATCTAGTCTAATCTAGCACCCTAGATTGGCCACTACAGTTTGATATATGTCTTAAACAATGAAGTACAACTGCAGATTCAGATTAGGAAGAGAGTGCTAAATATTTAAAGAGTTTATTGCGATATTGATTCAAATTAGGGCTTCGTTATGACTTCTTGGATGAGTAGGAATTAAACATTTGTCACACTTAGTATTGTTGAGGCCACGTATATTGGAGCTGGATTGGAAATTTGAGAAACAACATGGCTTCAGAGGCTACTTGCAAGAATATATTGATTAGGTGCAGGTGATGACCATGAAGACAGGTCGAAGCACTATGATATCCAGTACCGAGACATGGTACAGAAAGAAGAAGAGTGGCTTCAATATTATTCTATAGTATAATAGATTGCTAAAAAAGCCTTTGTCCTAAGATGAAGTATATATATAATTCAGGGACATGCTTGGACTTTTTGAGAATGCCTCTCTTAGTGAGAGGGAGTTATGATGAGATAACATCATGGACTGAAATTTTACCTGTGTCGAAGTATATTGATTTGAATTAGGGACAATAGTTTGGCAGAGAACAATCATTCTTCATGTGTCTAGTATATTTCCCTAAATGAGGAAGAATTGTCCTAGAGCGTCAGGTTCATTTAAGCATCAAGCCCCAAATTACTCAATTAGAGTGTGACCTTTGAAGTTTCATGATGTGTCAAATATATTGAGCCAAATGATGGTGAACCAAGACTAGTGAAGATACCATGTGTCAGATATCGACCTGAATTATGGTGATTAGTTGATACTAAATTAAGTACCATGTGTTTGAAGTATTGACCAAGATTATGATGAGGATATACCGTATGTTTGAGGTACCAACCCAAATTATGGTAACTTGTTGATGTTGTTGGTTTACCATGTGTCACAGTTGTTGACCAAATTATGGTAACTTGTTTTACCATGTGTCGCAATTGTTGAGCCGATTATGGTAATTAGATTTGATATAAGCTTTTCTTAGAGAAATTTGTCAACATGATATCATCTAAATAGTCATTATGAATACCTCCCTAGCTAAGAGGGAGCGTTGAATTTTGTAGCTATGGTTGGTCTTTGTAATTATTATTTTAGACATTGTTGCATTTGTAAAGCATGTTCTTCATGCTATTATCAAAAGATAAAAATTCTAAGGCATGTTCTTCATGTCCTTCTAAAAGAGAAATTTTTGAATTTTTGAAAAAATAATTTTTGGCTCCAAGAAGTGAAGTTGGCCCTCCTCCTAGTCAAGTCGACCATGCCAAGAAGAGGCACCCATTTGGCTAGCATGATCACTATATATATGTGTCAATTCAACCTCCTCATCAAGCAACCATATCAGACCTCCTAGGGCAGAACTATAAGACAAGTCTGAAGTTGAGAAGAAGATGGATGTGAAGCAGAAAAGAAGATTATCTGAGGTGTTGTGAACCCCTAGAGGTAGTTACTAGTTGTAGAGGAACGAATGCCCTAGACATCCAAAAGATCACTAAAAACTTCAAAATATGTGGCCAGAGGGATAGACCATGAGAAAAATGATGAGTGGTCTAATTCTAAAGCCTATCTTTACAACCAGACTGTCCAAGATAAATGAGGGTTGCGGGGCTTAGGGTTTCAAGAGGTGACTAGAAGAAAAAGAAGAAAACAAGGTTTAATCATTGAGGCACTTAAGAATCTCAGTTTTTGACCCTGCAAAGGAAATCATGCAAAGAGAAAGACAAAGGGGTGAGTGCCTAATATGGTGGAGTGCCTATTAAGGAATTCAAACTAAAAATATGAGTACGATTAATTCTAGGTAAATTAATAAACCCGATTTAAATCAACCTGATGCTTTATTACACTCATATCAATAGAAAAAAACATGAATGAATGATAAAGACGAAGAGAAAAAACATTTATGCAATTTAGCTCAAAAACTAGAATCAAAATTGGTCTTTGTTTTTTAGTTTCAGAAAAACTTCTTCATTACATATTGTCATGAGTTTCAGACTCCAAACCCTTTCAAATTGTTGATTCTAATATTTTATCTCCCCATGGCCTAATTGTTCTCGTCGGAATTGATTCTTGAACAATTATATAAATATTTGTTTTAGGGAAATTTATAATAAAAATTACAAAATATTAATTTAATATCTATCTATAGATATAAGTATGTTTTTTATGAAACAAGAATTGGCCCTCTTTAAAACTTTTACGCTATACATGTCTGACATTCAATTAGACCCATAATACATTAATGAAACTTTGAACCTAAATAATAGGAGTGAGCCCCAAGTCTTCGACACATGGCTTGCTGGCACTGAGGTTGATGTGGATAAGTTCCGTACCCTCTGAATGAAGCGTGGGTCCACATGTTCGTTGTACATATGTCATGAAAACCTTTAGTGGTTTTATAAAACCAAAATCCATTTTGCGCCAGGTCTCTTCAATGGTTTCGGAAAAATAGGTGAAGGGTGGCGCAATAAATCTTGACCGTAGATATGTGCGCAATAACGGCGGTTTTTTAATCAACTTTTGCACGGCCCTCCTTTTGTTTAAAGTTTGACTACATCAAGCAGTTGCAATCTATCAATATGGAGAATGAGACATTGTGAACCCTTGATTTCTTTACAAGCTGCAGGAAATATAAATTCCATTGCTGCTTTAAAGTGACAAAATTTGGCAACATTAAAGTTTTCTAAATGTAAGGAATTTTCTGATCTCACTTTTTCTTGAACAGATTACAAAATCCTACTGTGAAACTGTACAGTGGAACTTATCCCAAATCTGACACTAGCAATGCACTCCTCAGAGTGTACAAGAATCTGAAGTTTTTGCAGTTTGACTGTGGGATACGATGCCAAAATGTGGACTTTTCATTGATATTTTTCCCACTGACCTCATGTCATCACCTCCTTTCTTCTTTCTCATGTCTCATATAATCAACTATGAGTAGAGGAGCAAATGGATGTAAGATTTAAGTGTCAAAGGGATTGTGAGTTTCAACTACCAAATGAGAAAAAGAGTGGCTATCAAGCGGCAAAACCCTCGAATTCCCCAATATTTTCTTCCATTTTTAAAATTTAGACAACATTTTATATATATATATATATTCAATACGTTGTATAAATCCCACATTAATTAGTGGAAGTACTAAATGGGCGGTTATATTTGCCCATGCTCCCACTATAGTTCAATGTATTGAACAACTATATCGGCCTGCTTTGTGAAATTTTGTGTTTGTCTTATGACTTGGAAATCTCACCTTTCTAAACAAAATCACCTAGCTCCTAATGTTTTGGAAATCTCACTTTTGGGAACAAAATCACCTAGCTCCTAATTTTTAAACACATGAAATCCTTCTATTTAGTAAGCAAAACACATGACATCTTTCTATTTATTATGCTTAATAAGCAAATGTGTTTATTATGTTTAATAAGCAAATGCCAAACACATGAAATCTTTCTATTTATTATTCTTAATAAGCAAATGCAAATCTCACCTTTGGGAACAAAATCACCTAGCTCCTAATGTTTAAACACATGAAATCCTTCTATTTAGTAAGCAAACACATGACATCTTTCTATTTATTATGCTTAATAACCAAATGTGTTTATTATGCTTAATAAGCAAATGCCAAACACATGAAATCTTTCTATTTATTATGCTTAATAAGCAAATGCCAATCACCTAGCTGCCAATGTATTTAATATTGCTTAATAAGCAAATGCCAATCATCTAGCTGCCAATGTTTTAACACATGAAATCCTTCTATTTAATATTGTTAACAAGTAAATATTTAATATTGTTAATAAGTAAATATAAGCAAATGCCAGTCACCTAGCTTGTTAATAAGTAAATATAAGTGAATGCCAATCACCTAGCTGCCAATGTTTTTAACATAGATGAAGCCACAACATATGAAATTCTTCCATATATTTAAGCAAATAGACATGAAAAATATGGTTAATAATAAGCAAATATGCATGGACAATATTGTTAATAATATTCAAATATCATGTTTCAAAAGAACCAATAATTTTTTTGTAGGAGCCCATTAGGTGAAATAGTTAGCCGCCAACAACAATAAAATACTTTTTTTGTTGCTCATGAACCATCAAAACTTTTTAATGTGCGAAATTATAGCCTTGAGGGATTTAGCTACAACATAAGCACAATTTTTGTTGAAGAAGAATGACATATCTCTGATATAGAAGCAATAGTTTCAGGACCAAACCTCTGAGTTGCAGGACCAAATTTCTAAGTTGCAGAACCAAACTTTTGAATTGCGGGACTGAGACTTTGGGTGTTAAAGCACGAGTTGCAGGACCGAACTTGTAAGTTTCAGGGTCAAGACTACAGGTACATAAGGAGGCCGTAATTCGGCCCTAGCAGGTAGATCAGACCGAGTCTCTAGGAGTAGATGGTTGACTTGACTAGGAAGGAGTTGGCTAGGTTTGACCATATCGTTGACTAGATGATCTAGGTGTGTCTCTTTTTAAACTGAAAAATTTCTCTAAGGAAAAGGTTGTTGGGTTTTTCCCCATGTCGGTTTTTCGAGGGTAAAAGATTGTGTTATTGTTTTGGATGTCTCTTTATGATTCTATAGCCTATTCTTGAAGATATTCTGTGTAATTGCTTAACGATTAATGAAAATATGAAAGAAGTTAAAATCAATATCATTAAAATTAATTACTAATAAAATACCTATGAAAAATCAACACCCTTCATCATATTTCGACACTCACAGATTACCCAATTCCATCACACTTCATTATTATCCCACCATGCTAGATAGTATCACCCCATGGAAGCATGTTTTGGGATGAGGGTTACTTTGTAGTTTGATGCTTGGAAAGGATGACCTTATGGAGCTTTGTAGCTAGTGAAATTATATAGGGATAAATGCTAAAATACATTGCATGACATCATCCCATAGGGGCTGCCACATTGTGCCATGGGCCCATCGTTTTTTTTACTTAATAATTTTTCTTTTGGAACTATTTTAATTTTATTTTTAATAACTAAGTCCATCCACTTCTATGGAATTAGTGATGATCTAATATGGCCATTAACTTTTAGATCACCCATTTGCAATTTACACCTGTCATTTGCACACATATATGCCTCTTTATTGAAGTCTCTTAGGAAATGAAAGTATGTTATTGAGGAGACTCATTTGAAAACTCCTCTAATGATTTTTAGAATGTTCTCTAGAAATATATTCTTAAGGGAGGAGTCCTCGACTAGATGTTGACAAATTAGGAGAGAATATCCCAATATAGTAAACGACTTGACTTGAATTTCTTTATGCAAATGAATATCTTGATAGAGATCATATGATTTTGCTTAGTTATTCATCTGATGACCTAAATCCCATGAATACTCTAACACGTTAACTTCCTCGGGGTCATACAACACCCATCCTCCTCCTGCAACCCCTAAGTGTTAACTCCATTTTAACTTTTCAATATTGACAAGTTAAAATAAACTAGTATGTTTGAAAATGAAAAACAATTTAAAATCTAATGTATATCTCACACATAACATCTCCTACTATGTTAAGTTGTGTAAACATCAAATGAAGAATCTTATGTTCAGGCTAGAACTCAAGGTGCACTTAAACAAGTACACATATACGAGAATGGTTTACTAGTATTATAGTCTATATAACAGCCATATGGAAGGAATTTAATAGGACAATTTGCTTATTGTCCACATAGGAATCATATGGAAGGAATTCAATTGATTATAATATATTTAGGAATTATATAGAGAGAATTCGATATTTAATTTTTCATCTCCTTGATTCCATTCTTCTACAAGGAAACTATTCTTCTTTATTACATTATAATTGGTCAAATCATTCAAACAATTGCTATGATTTTTTTTAAAGGCAGTCAAAATATAGTATTAGTTTATAGATATTAGTGCAATGTCCAATTATGAAAAAACAACAAAAATTATTTAAAACCTCCAATGACACAATTCTTCATAAAATAAATATAACCTACTAGAATATTTTGCCATAAGAATTATAGGCCTAATTATTGGTGCACAAGTACATTATGATAGATTTGCAAAAGAACATAGAAATAACATTCCTTTTCTCATTAAAATGAATGTTTAAATTGAATACTACTTATTTAGCATTGAATTTTTTATTATAGGGGATCAAACTTGCACTAAACCTATTTTGATGCATGGGGTTGAATCTTGTGCCTTATATTAAGTAGGAATAATGAATATATGCAACCACTATTCACAATCCAAATAAGTAGAGAAAGTAGTAAATGCAAGCAAGTGGAGTAGATGGAAAGATTTGCAAGTGGAGTCATGGAATGTTGGTAGGTACCTTTCTATAAGTCAAAGTAGAAAGAGGACAAGGATATTATTCTAATTGAAATTGCTTCTCCTTTGTGAGTAGCAAGAGGATTCACTACAACCAAATATTTTGATCTTCAATGCCCACTACTACTATGCAATTTTAATAAATAGGTGATAAATGCATGCATGGGATCCATAACAAAAAGATTCTATTGTATACAAATGATAGCATTTATTTTTTGTACTATCTTGATATGTGAAAAAAATGTTAACATTCTTATTTTTTTAATTATCATACTATATAAAAAAATGATTGCTAAACGGAAAAGAATGACAAGAAGTTGAACATTTATGAAAAAATTCCTTAGGAAAAAATCCTAAATAAATTTCATTCCAAATTTGAGAAGTAATTTTTTATTTTAATTTTCATTTACATGGAAGTAATTTTATGCCATCTATGACGGGCTATAGATCTCATGAAGTGCAATGAAAACTTCAATTTCAGATCCTAATGGTCATGTTGAGTATTATTCTATTGTCAAGTACTTTCTAATTCAAAGTACCATGGAGATTTGTAATTCCTTCAATGCTTAATATGAAGTTGATATGTCACACACACACACACACACACACACATATTGTTATTAGTATTTTTTTTAAATGTTGCATATCAACTCCATATCAAACAATAAAGGAATTATAAATCTCCCTCACACCTGGAATTAGAAAGCATCTAACAATATATATAGCCATGTTGAATAACACATACACACACTATATTTTTTATTCCGTTCTTAGGCGCTTTCTAATTCAAGACGTCATGGAGGTTTGTAATTACTTTAATGCTTTATATGGAGTTGATATGTAACATTTAAGAAAAACACTAATAACAATGTGTGTGTGTGTGTGTGTAGAGAGAGAGAGTGAGAGAGAGAGAGAGAGAGAGAGAGAGAGGTACATCCCATGGATATATGATTTCTACTTCCCAATATGAGGGGGATGTATATTTACAAAATACCAATAATAAAAATAATATTCTAATGTGGAAAATGTGGGTCATAAAAAACTATTTCAATGTCAACTATGTATAGATGAAAATAAAAAATGTCTTATGGTTAAAACATTTTGTTAGTGTGTTGCTCAAGATGAAGGAGATGTGTAATTCCTTCTATGTTCAACATGGAGTTGACACATGGTGTTTACACACATACACACACCTCGACATATATCCAAGTTAATCCTAGATCTATTAAGTTCCAAAAGGGATCAAATATCTAGAGGTGCATTTTTTTTTCAATCTTTTCACTTCAATAATTTTGATTCCTTTGAATGCTTAATAGATCTCGGGTTAACATGTATCTATGTTGGTCATACCCAAGCCCTAAATATCTTCACCATAAGCTTCAAATTGCTTTAGTGAATGGGCATGAGCATCATGATAATCACTTAATCAACTTGACCTTCCATAAAAATTATTCTTGATTTTTGCATTACATTCAAAGTGATACCAAGATCCCAAATTATAGGGAAACAAATTATTACACTTCAATTCACTAAAGAAGTCAAAATGACTTAACCATACATTAAAGGAAATCAAGGAGGCAAATGTAAAGAATGTATGATGTGATCCCATAGTTAAAAACTATAGCCCGTCTTAAAGAACGAGGTATGAGAATTTGTACCAATATCAATGAGGAAATATGTAATAGATTCCAGGCGGTTATAGAAAATTAAGCACACAAAAAATGGGAGCAGATAAGTTTAAAAACAAATCGATGATGAAAGGATTCCCTCAAAAATGAAGAATCAATTGGGAGGAGAATTTTCCTCCATTTGCAAGTTATACTTCTATTAGAGTAATCTTGTCTATTACATATGCTTTTTGTTGGTCTTATACTAGATGAATGTAAATACTACTTTTTAATGGTCCAATTGAAGAGGAAGTATGCATTCATCAATTAAAAACTTTTAAGGTGCAAGGCTGAGATACCCATGTGTGTAAGTTGAAGAAGGTGTTTGATGCATTGAAGCATGCACCATGTGCATTGTAGTCAACGATTGTTGATTACTTACCGAAGTTAGTGATCCAAATTTAAACAGGAACACAACAAATTACAGATATAATTATAAATACAAAGATGTAGTAGAAATAGCACTTCATTTCATTAATATCAAATACTGAAATATGCTTACAGACATAATGGAAATAAGACTAGCTCGGGCAATGATAGCTTATCTCTGAGAAGAAATGTGGCAGCTACATGCCTTTGAACTGTATTACAATGAGGCTCAAAGGACTATTTATTATTGAGAAACAATGGAAAACCCTAAACACCCAAAAACCTAACCCTAGGAGATGAAGTGCTAAACTATGGGCCCTGTTTGGGTAAATTGGTACATCAACTTCCCGGGGTCGTAACTTTGGCATACGATATCCATTTGATGCACACAATACCTCGTTAGAAATATCTATCAGAGGAGTACAACTTTTGAATGACCAACATCAAACAATAACCCATGATGGTCCCGATTTTCCAAAAAAACGTCGTTTAGGGCCTCAAAATAGCTCCAGAAGTTCAGGACCTGAAAAGCTGCCAAAAATAGTAAATTGTGCTACAAATAAAGAAACTGAAAAACTGAAAGAAGCAATGGTGGGGGTCCAAGTGGAATAGGTGGGTGGCCACCAATATCCACATGGATCAGTTAGGCTTATTCAATATTACAAGAGATCCATATCTTTATTATTTATATGATACATATAATTTTATTTTTTGGTTGGCACATATTATTTGATTCTTGTAGCTTTGAGAAGCTCATTTCATGGTGCAGATAATTATTTGGCTAGCTAATATGATTTGAATGACATGGGCCTTATGCATTACTTTTTAGGTATAAAGGTTTGGTAATGCGCAAGTGAATTCTTCCTTTGGAAAGGGAAGTACTTAGTAAAGATTTTGAAGAGATTTCAAATAATAGACTATAAACTATTGCTCATTGAATGGTTTATGATCTAAAGTATCTGTGGATATAAATTCCAATTTTATTAACCCATCTTTTTATAAGTATTTAATTAATTCCATTATGTATTTTTATAAATACTAGACTTGATGTTTGTTTTGTAATGGATTTTATCTATTTCATGGTTGAAACCATGCAAAGTCATTAGAAATTTTCCAAACATATGCTTAGATATTTGAAAGGAACACTTCATTATCGCATTAGGTACATGGGAGATATAATTGTTTTACATATATTTGTAGAATTAGATTGGGTAAGAGATTCAAGAACAAGAAAGTGTACTTATAGTTACTATTTAAATTTGTTATTATGTATGATTGCCTAATTCATGGTGCAAGAATTTACAGGGTAAGTTCCTCAGATAGAACAGCAAAGGACACTGCTCACAAATAGATCACATATCAATACACCAGTATTGTTGACGTGGTTAAAACCATCAAAGAGGGAAATGGTCCACGGCCTGAGCCAACGTGGCCACTTCAGGCAATTTATTAATAAAAGAATGAAAATTTACATAAGCTTCTCTCATGAATGGTTACCCTACAAATGACCCTCCATGCTCTTTAAATAGAGATCATGGACCAATCGGGTGTTAAGCCACGGATCAAGTGTCGGTAATACCAAGGAGAGAATGAACCGTCGGATCACTACATTTCGTGACCATCGAATTGTAAGATACAAAATTACATAGTAAAGAAACACACTTTACCTAACTCTACACTAGACCAAGTTATACTTAACTATTTCCTGTGTGTTGGAATATCCTAACACATGGGGGTGCAAGGATAGTTACACTTAATTCAATTGAAGCATATTATATGGCAACATTATCATCATATTGTGAGGGAATTTGTTTTCTCAACTTGATTGCAAAGTTAAACAATCAAATATTGGATCCCACATTTGCATATTGCGACAAAAACAATTACTTTAGGCTCTCTAAGAATCTAATGCTTCATGATATATCCATGCAAATAAGAGATCTAGTACTATTTCTTAAGAGATGCAATATAGAAGGTAGATATCACTCTTGATTATGTTCCCACTAATTTACATATAGATGGAATTCTAACAAAACCTCTTGCAAAGGGGACGTTTGAGATTTTGAGAGAGATCATTGGCATGGTGGAGAACACCTTCCTCATAAAATAATGGCTATTTCTTTTGGTTGCTCTGGGTTATTCTCCTAGAAAAAGGGTGTTAATTCTTCATAGGGCTCTATTGTTCTTTGCTTTGATAATCACATTTCTTCATTTAAACATTAAATTCACCCCATAACATCATAACATTATTCATATTTATGTCACTATTCAACAACATATGTGTTGGGTCCCTATAATACTAGTGATTACCCCATTACTATTGTAGTTGCATCTGTTGTTCCCCTATTATCCCCATATTTTTATTACTGTGCCCCATAGAATCCCTCTATTGTTATTTTTGTGGCTTTATATTATTATTGTTAGGTCGGCTAGGTTATATTGTGACTCCTTAGACTCCTATATATAGAAAGGAGGTTTTGTCATTTGAATCATCCAAGAATTGTTCATTTATGTAATGTAAAGGAGGTTTCCCCCTCGGAGAGGCTGAATTCTAAGGTGCTGATCTATCTTTTCTATCTTTTCTTGAGCTAGTTTCATAACATTTGGTATCAGAGCTTTGGATTCTAGGGTTTCGCTGCAACAAATAGGTCATCGCATCATTTTCACTATAACGTTTTTTCTACAACGTTTTAGAAGCTAAACAAAAAACCCATTTGAGAAGAAATCACGATGAACCTCGAATCCGAATTTCAGAGCTTTTTGCACAATAGTTGCGGAGATATGATCTGAGGAAGTTGGTCTTTTTGCAGACTCCTGAATTACATTCCAAACAGGTGACCTGGGGAAAATTGTCATAACTTTCTCTTTGAGCATCGAATTGAAATTTAGTAAGAAGGTACAGAAAGAGGATGGACTGTAGTCTCTTGTATATAGTTTTCAGAGCCAAAGGTTGAAACAGTGACTCTTGGTATGTCGTACAAGTTTGCTCTACTCAACTAGTCTATAATCAGGTCACAGTGGGAGATTTCGCATAACTCTTCCTTGGAGAATCCAATTTGGATTAGATTGGTGGCATTGGAAAGAGGACACAGAGGGCTACTGTAGGTCACAATTTAAGAATTAGATCATCTAAAAGTACAGAGATACATTAGAGGCAATATCGAGCTCTTACAAAGTGAAAAAAGGTGTGTAGATTCTTTTAATTTTTTGCTTAAGATTGGTTTGAAAAGTTATTTTGAAGGAATTCAAAGGGAATAGTAGAGCATTATTATCGGTAACTGATGCCCCGAGGAAATAAAATGCAAACACCTAGTAAGAAACCTGAAAGCTCTAGCATGACTCATGAAGAAGAGGAAGAAATGCTACATGATATA
>APFE030083585.1:60500-87550 GCA_000404065.3 Pinus taeda
AATGTTTAAATGCTGAATGCCCTGACTTCCATGTAAGGTTGAGTTCATTGTGATATTGAGGTGTTGTTGACTCCATAATCCCAATGGATAGTTGTTAAATGTGTTTCCACCATTCATATTTGTTACAGTTGTTCTATAAGAGTTATCCATCTTATCTTTAATCAAAATCATTAATCCATTTAGAGAGAGCCCTCTCAGGTTGAGGAGGCTAAGCCTCAACCTAAAGTAGGTTTGAAATAGTTACTTGATTTCTTCCTGGTCTGCAGCCTTCCAGGATCTGATTTTGAGATAACAAAAGTCATCGAATCAAATATCATATATATATATATATATATCAAAAAAGGATACCATATTCATCTTCCCTCTCACGTCTCATGGAGGCAGCAATCACAAGCCTAAGATTTTCTTGTAGAGAAGCATTGTCTCAATATATGAAGGCATATCAATCCCAGCTATATACATGATTCTTTTCCAATCAAGTCCCATCCTTTGTCATTGCAATGTATCCGTGTCATATCTAGAATATGCTCAAACATCTCTCCAAAGAGCTTCTTCATCCTGCCTCACAGCTAACCATGTTAGCAATATCGTACTCAACTTTGGTCGTGCTTAAAACTACAAACTTCTAATCCAAAAAATCATGGAAGATTCATACTAAGGCAACACCCAATTTTGCTTATCTCATCAAATAAATCCTAAACAACACTAGTACATCCATGTAGTTAGATATCATAGGAAAAATGTCTTTGACTAAAAATAGATCATCCCATGCAAATATCTCGAAGGGTGTTGAGTGGAAACTCAATGTGTATGAAGAGGCTGAATCATGAATTCACTTAGGTTCTATGCACAACACACACACACACATGCACACACACTGACATACAAACACAGACAGGTGTTGAAAAATCAATGCTTCAATCAACTATTTGTTGCCAAGATAGGTTCAAAAATATATTTTCATAAGTTCTTTAAATTTGATTAGAGTGTCCAAGGATTTGCAATTCCACTTTCTTTAATAGCTTCACTATATATATTTTCTTTTCCCAACTTCAGGACATGATACATCATGCCATGATTATTTATTCAAAGGAAATCTCCCCCTTACTTTGATCATCAAAGGCTCATTTCCTGTCAAGAATAAGCCATCAATATATAAAACCAAAATCAAAGCCATACCTTGTACCAATTTTCATGTAGAGGTTTGGATCAAAACATCATCTTGGGTTCACCAGATAGTTGTCAATGCAGACATATCAAGCTCGGGGAGCTTGTTCATACAATGATTGTTTCAAAGATAACACTTAACCAAAGAAATATGCTTAGCCTTACATAATCAATAATTTGAAATCAAATTAACTAAGTCAACTTATCAAAGTTTAGATGCCAGATCAAAACTAGTATTAAGCTCATCAATATTACTTTATCAAATTCTTTAGACCAGGTGACAGGTAGAGCTCTCATCCAAACATCAAGTTATGGCTTCATCTATTGTCATGCCAACAAATTGTCATTTACCAAGCAGTATCTGTTAGTTTTGCCACATAACTATGGTCCTTGAAGGTTAGGGATAAGCTTGGCTGTGTTGCTTATGCTCAAAGGAGGCCTATAATGGTCATTTTCACCTTTTTCCTTTACCTTGCTCATCCTCCCTTCATCTCCATTTCCCGTTTTTTATATTAAAAACCATAAAAAACCCCCTTTTTTCTTAAGCCCCGAGCGCAACATCCAAAACCCCATAAAACTGCGCCCATACGACTTTGTGCTTTCATAAACTCATCACCATAACCTTCATCGTTGATTTTCCCCACTAATCCAATAGCTCCCGTCGCACCCGATAAAGCTACTTGCACGATCATTTCCCCACCGTCTGATCATCTTCGCCAAAGATCCAATGGCATTCGCTCTCCCCACATCCGTGAAGTGATGGAAGGTTAGCACGTGATGGAGAGTGGTTTTCTCTCTCCTTCACCGCTACATGTCATGCATTGAATGGAATCGCACACCCTCACCCTTTTACTACCCGACGCCCAAAGGCGGTGCGATCGATATCGCTTACTGCTTAATCTGCTGTCCTCGCCTGATAACCACCACGCACCTTCTCCACCTTATCACTGTTGGATTTGTTCGCCTGAGATCCAACGGCCCACATTCATCTCACTCCCGCTTCTTCCGATATCCCCGTAGACTCACCTTCTTCATCTATCCTCCCGATCCGATGGCCGGTCTTTATCCTTCATCCAACCCGTCCACTCGCCATGTAGTCCACATCCCTTGACTGCTCCGTGTGCCTGAAGGATGAAGGTGACCAGCCTACCAGTACCAGTGATAGTTGCTCCTCAACAACCACATTTAATAGACAGTATGGTCGAAGAGAAAAAGGACAAAGCATGAGCATGTAACTACATTTAGTAGTTATGGAACTTCATGGATACGAACACTCCACCTGCCTGAGAGGATAGCAGAGCACTTGAAAAGATTAGATTCATCCACCGAAATTAGAAAACGTACTCAGAGACTCCTTCAGGAAGTTAAATGCAGTTGGTGGTCAATTATGACCCCTCCATACCTAAAATGGCCAAGTTCCTTTGTAATGAAACTCTATATATACCGAAAAACAAGATGTAATCAGGGTTGATGGTTGATGTTTTGATGTAAGGTTCAACTTTTGGAGACTGTAACTATTTTTACACTTGTAGCATCTCGTCTTCATTTTCAGCTAATACAAGCTTCTTTTGTTGTTAATTCCTCACTTCCCATTTATCTTCTCTTCCAAGCTGTGCCTGATATGCTGTATTCCTAAACTCTTGATGTTTAGCATTAGAGTAGTTGTCATCCTATCGCTATGTTAATGTCTTATATGTATCATTGAATGAGTTATTCAGGTTTCTCTTCATCTAGTGCTAGAGAGCCATCATCTTGTCTATGCATTAGTAGATTAGATTTGCAGACTTCTTTACTTGTTGCAGCCGACCATCACATGGTCTTGTGCATCTACTGGTGTGGCCAGTATTCTCCATATTCACCCAGTCTTAAATTGTGAGTAGTTTGTGGTCTAAAGCCTTGTAGTCTGAGGGTGTTCATGCATGTCTGGAGTGAAACAAGGTAGAAGTGGTTATCTGGCTTGGAAAAGCATCATTCCTTCTATTCATCCATTTGCAACAATAAGTTGAATTTATATGTTACCAAGTACAACCTAGGAGAGTTTCTTGGAATCCTAACATAATTGGCGCCATTGCCAGGGAGAGGAGATCGAAGCTCAGCTTCCCTAGGAGAACGACACAGTTCCAACTTTGATGATAGACAAAATATGGACACATTTCTGGTTGTAATCATCTATCTGGCAACTCTACTGGAGGACCAACCTAGTGGCGACTCCACATTACAGTTCTGGCTCAATTTGTGAGGCATACTCAGAAAAATCCTTAGAAATCATGAGCTGACCCAGTGCTTGAACCTGAGAAGATTGTTAAGAAAAGAAATACATCATAGAAAGGAGCATCAGGATCAGGTAAGCTTAAACAATCTTATGTATCTCTGCAAGAGAAGATTATAGTCGAGAAGGTACAATTTGAAGATATAGAGCCTAGCATTGTTAGTAAAGAAATACCCTCAGAGATTCATAAATCTCCTTGTTCATTAAGTTACCCTTTGGATATCTATCCAAAGAAAGCCTCCCATACAGTCCATCCTATTCCTTTTTCCCTGTCATCTATTTCATTGCTCCCTACTGTTCAATAAACCAGTATCCTTCCATCCACCCAGTCATGGTAGGCCAACAAGCACCCACAAAGATGGAAAGAATTGTTGCTGCTAGGTATGGACCCCTGGTCTTGCCTATTCCTTTGAATAACATGCCTGTAGGAGAGTATCAGAAATACATGCCTAAGTTCATTGGTATAGAGGGATTAACAACTGAAGAACACCTTGAGTCCTTTTATAGTTACGTTGATAACCCAGATATGAGTGAGGATGACGTGTGGATGAGAGTATTTGTCCAAAGACTTGATGGAGAGCCTAGAAAATGGTTCAGAGAGTTGACCCCTAGGTCTATAGTAGACATTGAAGCATTAGATGATGTATTTTTGAAGCATTGGGGAGATAAAAAAGACCTGCTATATTACCATACTGAGTTTGGAAATCTCAAGAGGGAAAATGGGGAATCATTGTCTGATTTTAATAAAAGATTCAATCGTATGTATTGTAAGATACCAGCTGAAGTAAAGCCTACCCCCACCTCTGCCAAACTCACCTATGCCAATGCCTTTGACTCTGGTTTTTGTCTATTATTGAGAGAAAGAAGATGTGCCACTCTAGCTGAAATGCAAGATGCAGCTTTAGAGGTGGAATCTAATATCATGGCTGTAGAAAAGCTCAAGGGTCATGCTGATAGAAGGAGGTAGAGAGGTGAGGCTTCTTCCTCCTCTGCTTCATATTCAGAACCTAAGTTAGACAAAATTACTAAAATGATAGAGTCGTTGGCTGCTGAAATCTCCAAGCTGAAGGTTGAGCAGAGCTTTGGAAAGGCAAGGCTTCCAAACACATTTTCTCCAAGAAATCCAAATCCATTCAGAAGAGCAAATGAACAATTGTAGATCATTTAGAGGGCTAAAGAGGCTGGTGAAGAACAAAAGGTTAAGGCTCCTTTCCAAGACGTAGTCATGGAGGAGGAGTAGTTTGAAGAAGAGGATGAAATTCATTGCATGGAAGATAAGGGCAGTGCTGCCTTCTTGACATTGGCTGCCTATGGAGAATCATTACTCCAGGACCAAACCAATCAAGAGTGGGACAGAGAAGCTGTCCTGAAAACTGATGAACATCAAAGATATAATCTGAGGTCAAGACCAAGCAATGTCAAGGAGAATCCTATCCAAAGAGCTATTGTTCCCACAGAGCATTAGAACATCAAACAGAAAAGGCCAGCAGCTGACCTAGTCATCCTCAAAGCACCAGCTCAAGAGGTAAGAGGTCCTGACAAGTCCCCTTCCCCTTTCAGTTTTGAGTAAGAAGTCCAAAAGTTAAAAGTATCTGTGCCTATGATAGAACTTGCAAAGAGTGAAGTTTTTAGAAAGCGTATCCTTGATGCTCTTGAGCTGAAAGCCACGCAAGCCTCCACTGACTATGTCAATTTGCAAGATGACAAACCTGCAGTTGTGCTTAGCTAAATGACTAAACCTGCTGATGATAATTCTCCATCATTTTATGTCTCCTTGACCATTCATGACAAAATCCTCCACAACTGCCTACTAGACATAGGGGCCAGCCACAATCTGATGCCCAAAGCTGTCATGGAAGAGTTAGGCCTTGATATTACTAGACCTCACCATGATCTATTCTCCCTTGATTCAAGAAAGCTGAAATGTCTGGGATTGATCAAAGATTTAGCTATTACCCTAACTTAGCTACCCATGAAGAGCATGATGATGGACATTGTGGTGGCAGATATCCCTCCTAATTTTGGCATGCTGCTGTCCAGAGGGTGGGTTAAGAGACTGGGTGCGACGTTACAAAATGATCTATCTTATGCCATTGTCCCAGTTTTTGGAGGGGAAAGCAGGAGATTGTACAAACAAGCACAACTGGCCTACATCATTAGTGATGAGAAGAATCCTTCTAATCATCCCATCTATGCTGTGGGAACTGACTTTGGGGCATGCATTCTCCAAATTGAAGAATCCCAGAAGGCCTCATTATAGCTCAAGAAACCAATAGTCCAGGTCATGGGAGAGAAAGGAAGTCAGGTTTGGGAGATTTTCTTTGATGGAGCATGTTTGAGGGAAACTGCAGGAGCAGGGGTGTTGCTGATATCTCCAAAATGAGAAAGCACATATCTGTCTTTTAAGATGACTTTCCAAGTTACCAATAATATAGTAGAGTATGAGGCTCTGATATTGGGTCTTAACACAGCTAAAGGCAGAGGAATCAGAAACATAAAGGTGTTTGGAGATGCAGATCTCATCATTCAGCAAGTGAAAAAAACATTTCAAGCAAAGCACCCAAGGTTGAAAGCATATAGAGATGAGGTATGGAGACTCAAAGATTCTTTTGATAATTTTTGTATCTCATATATCCCTAGAGTAAAAAATCAGCTCATTAATTCCCTTGCTATGTCTGCTAGCATGTTTATCCCTCCCATGCCTCCTAGACTAGTTTACGAAGTTCAGATGAAATATAGACCATCCTTACCTGATAATGTCCAGCATTGGAAAGTTTTTGAAGATGATGATAAGGTGAATAGGTTTCTGCAAGTCATTGATGAATTATTTGAAATGCACATCGACCAAGAAAACGAAGACTTGGAAGAAAGCCCCCAATCCCAGCTAAGAATAGAATTGGCAAAAATAGCATTGTCTAGCTGCCTAGAAATCACTTACCTAAAGGCCTAGTTCCCTTAGAAAAGTTGTTTGACTAGAATGATGTGCCTTATAAGGTTTCCCAAAAAGAAGATCAATCTTTAGTCCATAGGCATAATATAGGGAGTCCAGGGCATCCAAGATATATAAATATGTCCACCCATTTATCTGCTGCACAAAGTTATGAGTACTGCAATTTAATGAAGCAATTTCCTGATGTTTTTGCCTGGGAATATAGTGACCTAAAAACTTATGAAAAAGATAATCTAGCATAAAATCCCTTTAGAGAAAGACACCATCCCTTTCAAGCAGAAGCTGAGACCCATAAGCCCTTTTCTCCTCCCTCTAATTGAAAAGGAGATCAAGGAGTTACTGGCTGCCAAGATCATAGTCCCTCTCATATATTCAAAATGGGTAGCCAACTTGGTGGTGGTGAGGAAGAAAAGTGGAGAAATCAGGCTCTGCGTTGATTTCAGAAACTTAAACAAATGCTCTAAGAAAGACAATTATCCACTACCCAAGATGGAGCATTTGCTGTAGAAAGTCTCAGGAGCCAAAGTGATGTCTTTCCTGAATGGATTTTCAAGGTATAACTAGGTTGTTGTACATCTAGATGACCAAGAGAAGACTGCATTCACCACTCCTTGGGGAACTTTTTTGTATTCCGAGATGCCTTTTGGGCTGATGAATGCTAGGGCCACCTTTCAGAGAACTATGGATATAGCATTTGTAGGAGAGAAGGATAATTTTGTCCTTATCTACCTAGATGATATAACAATATACTCCAGCAGGCATCAAGACCATTTGCAGCATTTGAAGAAAGTGTTTCTGAAGTGCAAAAGGTTTGGGATTTCAGTCAATCCTAAGAAGTCACAGTTTGCTTTACAAGAAGGCAAGTTGTTAGGACACATTATTTCTATTGTAGGCATTAGAATTGATCCAGAAAGAGTAAGAGCAATACAGAGCTTGTCTGTCCCAAGATCAAAGAAGGATATCCAGTATTTTCTGGGCAAGATAAATTTTGTAAGGAGGTTTATCCCAAATTTTGCAGAACTTGTAAAACACATCACCTCCATGTTGAAAAAGGGGTCAGAAATCAAATGGACTGTTGCAACGAGAAGATATTTTGAATCCATCAAGAGAGCTATTACGAAAGCTCCTACTTTGATCAACCCAGATTACAACAAGGAGTTCCATATATTTTCATTTACCTCTGATGACACCCTTGCAACAATTTTATTGCAGGTAGATGAGGAAGTTTTAGAGCATCCAGTGGCATTTTTTAGCAAAACTTTAAGGGATGCTGATCTGAGGTATGATATCATTTAAAAACAGGCATATGCGCTTATCAAATCTTTGAAAGCTTTCAGAATTTACATTCTGCATTCAAAGGTAATTGCATATGTGCCCTCTACTTCAATAAAAGATGTTCTAACGTAGCCAGATGCTGATGGAAGAAGGGCTCAATGGATTGCAAAGCTTATGGAATTCAACATAGAATTGAAGCCCACCAAGCTTGTCAGAGGTCACAGCCTTGCTAGATTAATGGCTAAAGAAAATTGCAGGACGGTGGATATAAATCTCATAAGAACAATCTCAAAGGACAGATAGTCAGAAAAAACAGCTAAACTTGGGCAGTGCCAGTCAGTGGCAGAAAATCTAGCTTCTTGTGAATGGTATTCCACAATAGCTCAATTCTTGCTGAAGCTAGAAGTTCCTCCAGGTCTTAGTTCAAGCCAAGCTAGAACTATCAAGCTCAGGGTAGCCAAATACTGCATTCATGAAAATCTGCTCTACTGGAGGGACCCCTCTGGGATTCTTTTAAGATGTCTGGACAAAGAATAATCCATGGAAGTTATGCAACAGTTTCATTCTAGCATATGTGTTGGACATCACTATTGGAAAACTACTGCCCACAAGATCCTCAGAGTTGGGTACTATTGGCCCACCTTATTTTCTGATGTCTTTTCCTTTGTTAAATCTTGTGACAGGTGCCAGAGGTTTGAGGGAAATCAGCAGTTGAGGTCCTTTCCTTTGAAACCTATTCATGCCAGTTGTCCTTTTCAATATTAGGGCTTAGATTTCATAAGGGAAATCAATCCACATTCCAGTGGCCAGCACATATGGATCTTAGTAGCCACCAATTACTTCACTAAATGGATTGAGGCCATCCCTACCAGAAAGGCTGATCACCATGTGGTCATGAGGTTCTTGACAGAGAATATTTTCACCAGGTTTGGTTGTCCACATAAATTAGTTACAGACAATGCAATAGCCTTCAGGGCAAAAGAGTTGGTGGACATGTGTGACTCAATGAGCATTAAGCTAGTCCAGTCCACCTTGTACTACCCTCAAGGCAATGCTCTAGCAGAATCTTCCAACAAAAGCTTGATAAGGATAATCAAAAAGCTGTTGGAAGACAACAAAAAGAATTGTGATTCTAAGCTCAAGTATGCATTGTGGGCTGACAGAGTGACCACCAAGAAATCCACAGGGAATTCTCCATTCAAGCTAGTATATGGCACTGACGTTGTATTCCTAATTCATTTAACCCTCGCTGTGGCAAAGTTCTTACAAGAAGAGCAGAATGAGGAAGAGGACATGGAAAAAAGGATTTGTGATTTGGCAGAAGTGCATCAAATCTGGGATCAGCTGGTCGAGAAGTCTGCAACAAATCAAAAGAGAATTAAGGAAGCCTTTGACAGAAATGCAAAAGCAGACAATTTTCAGGTTGGAGACTTGGTTCTTAAGTGGGATGCACTAAAAGAGAAGAAAGAAAACCATTGGAAGTTTTTAACTCTATGGACGGGACCTTTTGTCATCACTCAGATCCAAGGGAACAATACTTTGATGCTGCAAAGTATAGAAGGAGAGACATTTTTTGATGGCCCAGTTAATTGGCGATTTTTGAAAATTTATGTTGTTTAAGGTCTTCAGGCCTTAATATCGTAAATATGTTGTTTTATTAGTTTTATTGTAGACTCAAGTAGACTCCATGCCCAATGGACCACTAGGAGATTTTGCTAATCTGGTTTTTGTAGGAAAGGCAACGATCTGCAATTCTTAAGACTTCACAGGGAGGATCTCATCCCCAGAAGGAGCCAGTGTTAGCTCTGCCACATAACTATGGTCCTTGAAGGTCAAGGATAAACTTGGCTATGTTGGTTATGCCCAAAGGAGGCCCATAATGGTTGTTTTCACCTTTTTCTTTTACCCTGCTCATCCTCCCTTCATCTCCACTTCCCGCGTTTTGATGTTAAAAACCATAAAAACCCCCCTTTTTTTAAGCCCCGAGCGCAAAATCCAAAACCCCATAAAACCGCGCCCATACGACTTTTCGCTTTCATAAACTCATTACTTGTAACCTCCACCATTGATTTTTCCCATCGATCCAATGGCTCCCGTCATGCTCGATAAAGCTACTTGCACAATTGTTTCTCCGCCGTCTGATCATCTTCGCCAAAGATCTAATGAAATTTTCTCTCCCTGCGTCCACGAAGTGATGTAACATTAGCATGCGATGGAGAGCAGTTTTCTCTCTCGTCCATTGCTACGTGTTGTGTGCTGAATGGAATCGCACGCCCTCGCCCTTTTACTGCCCGATGCCCAAAGGTGATGCGAGCGATACCACTTACTGCTTAATCCGCTGTCCCCGCCCAATAACCGCCGTGCGCCTTCTCCACCCTATCACTATTGGATCTGTCCACCTGAGATCCAATGGCCCACGTTCATCGCGCTCTTGCTTCTTCTAATATCCTCGTCGGTTCACCTCCGCCGTCTATCCTCCCGATCCGACGGCCGATCTTTCTCCTTCGTCCAACCTATCCACTCGCCATGTAGTCTACATCCCTTGACCGCTCCGTGTGCCCGAAGGACGAAGGTGACTAGCCTACCAGTACCAGTCGTACTTGCTCCTCAACAACCACATTTAACAAACAATATGGCCGAAGAGAAAAAGGACAAAGCATGAGCATGTAAATGCATTTAGCAATTATGGAACTTCATGGATACGAACACTCCACCTACCTGTGAGGACAGCAAAGCACCTGAAAAGATCAAATTCATCCCCTGAAATAAGAAAACACACTCAGAGACACCATCAAGCAGTTAAATGCAGTTGGTGGTCAATTATGACCCCTCCATACCTATAATGGCCAAGTGCCTTTGTAATGAAACTCTATATATACCCAAAAACAAGATGTAATCAGGGTTTATGGTTGATGTTTTGATGTAAGGTTCAACTTCTAGAGACTGTAACTATTTTGACACTTGCAGCATCTCGTCTTCATTTTCAGCTAATACAAGCTTCTTTTGCTGTTAATTTCTCACTTCCCATTTATCTTCTCTTCCAAGCTATGCCTGATATGCTGTATTCCTGAACTCTTGATGTTTAGCATTAGAGTATCTATCATCCTATCACTGTGTTAACGTCTTGTATGTATCATTGAATGATTTATTCAGGTTTCTCTTCATCTAGTGCCAGAGAGCTATCATCCTGTCTGTGAATTAGTAGATTAGATTTGCAGACTTCTTTATTGGTTGCAGTCGGCCATCACATGGTCTTGTGCATCTGCTGGTGTGGTCAGTATTCTCCATATTCACCCAATCTTAAACTGTGAGTAGTTGGTGGTCTACAGCCTTGTAGTCTAAGGGTGTTCACGCATGTCTGGAGTGAAACAAAGTAGAAGTGGTTATCTGGCTTAGGAAAGCATCATTCCTTCCATTCATCCATTTGCAACAATAAGTTGAATTTATATGTTACTAGGCATCTCCGAGCTACAACCTAGGAGAGTTTCTTGGAATCCTAACAGTATTAGACCAAGCTTCATCAATTCATCCTCATGATCATAATATAAATCATTTATGTTACTAGATGCAAATACATACTCCAAGAATAAATAATGCAAGCTCCATCCATTTACTGTGATATTACTTCATATTGAATCAAAATTATTTATACTTCAATCAATGTGTAAAATCTAATGATGTCAACACATAATACCAATATAAGTCACTATGCCCATATAACATTGTTATCAAGGAAAATCATCAGTCTTCAAATCAAATCATTAGCCATCAGATCAAAATCCAAAAATTTTATCATAATGAGTTTTTATCAAGCCATAATATATCTCAACATTAAGTCAAAATTATAAACCATTATCAAGCATCATGTTAAAACTACAAAGGCTTCTTATCTATATCAATAAGCCAAATCTAGTCAAACCCTTGCAAATGTATCAAATATTGTCATATACTAGACTCAATGGTTAAATCATAATGAAATATTTATATGCATATTTTGGTCATCTGCAAACACATGTTTAGTCAACATATTCACATTATAGTAAGTCAAACATTTAAACTTCCCTAGTCACAATACATGCTATTGTATGCTCCATGTCTGTAGGATTACAAAGCTTCACTACATGCATAACCGCACCCATATGCCTTCTTCCATGTGGTTGAGAGGCTACAACCACACCCTTAATATTTCTTCTCTGTGGTTGAGGATTAGAGTAAGGAAAAATTTCTCTTCTTCGACCAGAACTTTACTGTAGACCAACAATATCAAATATTTGTCTATTCATGTAAAAAATCTTACTAATTCAACAATAAAGATTCTTCTATAGACATAATGCAAATGATAAGAGGTGTAGGGATATAATGGAAAGGTTCTCCCTCTGAATGGGCTACCACTTCAGCCATTATTATTCAAATCTTCAACCAATTTATTGTCATGCTACAAAAAACTGTTAGATCATGAAATCCAACCATATTAGGATCTAAAACATATATTCATCATGACCAAAACATGTTAACATCACCTACTTCATTATCACATATGAACATGACATCAAACTTTCATCAAGGGATATAACCTCATAGTTAGGGCAACAAATAGGTGTTACATCATACTTCAAATATTATTAACACAATATCATTCACATAGCTAAGTGCATCAAGACATGTTATCCATATTTACCATATGACATGATTACCAAGGTCAACAAGACGATCTTGAGAAATAATTATCTTGTCACAATTCTATCATCAAAGTTGTCATGCTTATCACAAGAATTATCAATAGTATCAAGCTACCACATATAGGAATCAATAATATAGAATTATACATTAAATCCATCATGTCTATAAAGATGCATTCCAAGTATCAAGTATACCAATATATCATAAATCAATGTTTCATTTTAGCTTTACCATGGCTTAATAGAATGTAAGATATATGTCTAATACCAAGTACACCATCTCAACATAAGTACTGTGAATGAAACTTACTTTCATATGCATGTATGAGCCATTTTTCTAGAGATATCCTCATCATACTTTAGGGCTTACATTTCCATCCAATATTTCATTTGAAAAATAGACCATACATACTTTGTAGTATTCATATACTTGTAAATCTTATTATTTTACATAGGCAACATAAGCACTTTATCGTCTTCCTTATCATGAGCAACTATGGCTCTTCTCTTCTGGCACTAGTCATATTTTCTTGCATCTCGTATGATCCTCAAGAAGGATCCACTTATCACATCTCATCAAGAGGTTATAAATATCCAAATACTCACATATACATGCAAGAAGTATAAGTAATAATCAAAACAATAATCAGATCAATAAGTCTAAACAAAATTAAGGACATAAAGAAGTAACATAAAGCAAAAGTACTTATCTTCAATGAGAGATGATCATATCCCTATTGAACCAACCTTCAAGAGCCATGACTATCCATTGACCATATAACATTGTTTCCTTCAATATATTTACCAACTTCATCAACAACCAGACCTAATAGAAACTATCCCATCTAGGGCTTCAACAAATTTGTCACAAGTTCTTGAGTATCTTCACATTGACCATACTATGGTTTCTAGATTTCATAGCTCAAATCTTTCCATAATCTAGGGTTTTTCTCAAACCATAACCTCATAATATCCATCAAACCTTAATACACAAATGCCTAAGGTTTCTTTCAAACCCTAGTATTATTTTAGGTCTCCACCATCCTCTCTTGAATCCATCAAAGGTGTCATCATAGGGGTGATCTCCATGAATTTTATTTAGCCCAACTCTGATACCATGCTAATTTTTCTTAGGGCTATATTGTTATTTTCTTTGATAATTGCAATTCTTCATTTACACATAAAATTCACCCCATGACATTATTACATTATTATGATTTACATCATTATTAAACAACATATGCAACTATGTAGAAAGAACAATATAATCATCATCAATGCAACGAAACATAAAAGAAAAATAGAAGAAAATCATTCACACGTAGAGACTCCAAGATTGGTTAGAGACCATAGGAAAACCCACTATGGGAAAACCCTTTCAAATTATTCTTCTTATTATATTTTCATTGAATTATTTTCCATCTCTTATTCCATACAACTATCCAACAAAGCTCAACTAAACAACATCCATGAAATGAACCCAACAATGCTGACATTCAAAACCCTAATTCAGAAGCCTGTAATGAACTATCACTATCTACAATCAACTCTCGAACATTGTGGTTAATGAGCGGAAACTTCAGATAACAGAAATTTCAACCTTTAGGTCCCAATCTCATGGAGGAGGAGTCATGCATGTGGCTGGGAGGTTCCAGTCGCTCCCTTGATCCTGTAAGCTAGTGACTACAATCAAAATCAACCTTTGGAAAGATTGCGAATCTGACTCAGAAACCTCCTAAATTTCAGTCGCATGGACAAAGAGTTGTGTGTGCGAATAAAAATATTTAGTGACATGGATTACTTAGCCAATGAGTGACAATAGTCAATATCTCCTCTTTTCATGCCTTCGACTAAGGCCCAAAACCCTAAAACCGAAATGTGAGCTTCAGACCCTGCAATTTCTCCTTCATTCAAACCAATTCTTCGTGGATGTGCCTCAAACCTATGTGACACAAAAAGAAGAAATATAATAGATGAAGTCTCATGATGATGTCAAAATGAGGTTGAGGTCACTTGTATTTATAGCCTTCCAAGGGTGTCCACTTTTCTTTAGGGTTGACTTGATCAAATATGCACATATGGGCTTATAATTCAAAAATACACATTCCCTTGTCCAAATTTGATGATCTTTAGGTCAGTTTTGGTCCTCTTGAAAAGAGGAATTAAATGCTATCATTAGCCCCATCAAATGAGCTATTTAGAGTGAAATTTAGCCCTAGTCACCAATTTTAGTATAGGATGCATGAAGGTTGCAGGGATTCATGGAAGGATGAGGTGCCATGTGGGAGAGATTCACTTGCATGTTGTTGGGTCATAGAAAAGGTATGCTTGTACCCTTAAATTACCTAATAAATCGCTCTCTTTTATATATTTGTCTTGATTCTTGGAAAGGAATTGGAAGAAAAGATTATGAAAGTTAGGTAAATTCAGCCATCAAACAAATTGCATGTTTTTAGCATGAAAAAGACTAACTTTTGTTTGATTTTATGTATAGGGAATTGGAATTGGACAATTACTATTCAGTTGATAGAATGATAGCACTAAACCAGGAAAGGATCGTTCCTTGGCTATACGATCTAGCAAAAGATATGAACAAAACTACTAATTTGGCAAACGAAAATCCGATCATTTAGCCACGAAATCCTGAGGATCTCTCAATCCTCAAGATTCACTTTCATCCATTATTTTTCCATTAGGCTATGTGATACTGATGGATGAAAAGGACAGGAGAATTTTGACCCTTACTCAATTTTGTTTCTTTCTATCGAACAAGTCCACATTTTCACATTTAAATTAATGAGCAATACATAGATATTTTAATAATCACGTTATGAGCTTTATAAGCAGTAACTTCTAGAGGCTTTGGGCCTGATCACTAGAAGGTTCGCTACTTCTTTGTTTTATAACTATTTCCTTATTTCCTGCAATTCTTTATTATTGTTCTTCCCTTGAATCAAGTTATTCTTTATACTTGTATTTGAGATAGATCTTTAACGTTGTTGCTTTAATGATGTTCCTTTATTGAATTACGTTGAATAAGCTAATGTTACGATTGATTGATGCTCTTTCCGATTCATGTTCAAGATTAAAGTAGTTACTTATTTCTTGTTACTATAGTGATTCTTTCGATTTACTAGATCAGATAGTAACCCATTAGATATACGTTCCTTTAATGCATTGGCTTGAAATTAATTTCCTTTGTAGCATAGTTACAATTAGATTCATATTTATGGTTTTAATAGTCTTTTATTGAACTTCGAGAATTAAGAGTTTTTTAGTACATTCTTGCAACGACTTGATGAAATATTAGACTCATTTGGTTACATAAAAACCTCTGACCTATTTTGCATAGACAATATGACATCCTTGAAATAAACAAATTAATCCGAGGTTGATAAGGTAATGTAGGAATTAAGAGTGATTTAAATAGTCATCTTAGTGCACCAACATTTTGGTGTCCTTTCCGGGGAGGTTGTCAAAGATAATAGTTAGTTTGTCTCTCTTAAGGGAATTGGGTATTGAAAACAAGAGGTAAGAATTTGTGTACTCAACAAGCAAAAATCTTGCTCCTATCACCCGCTCTCAGAAGATACATAGAGGTTGTATAGGAATGAATGACTAGAGGAAAAAAAATATGAATAAATCATAAAGCGTTACCAAAAACCACCAAAGCCTAGGGATCGACGAACCTTGGGAGACCAACCTTCATAAACAAAATCATTTGGAAAGCTGAATCTCTGGCAGTAGTAGGACCTTGGAAAATATCTAGAAAGGGCTCTACTTTGATCCCTTAAGTAGACGGATCACCAACTGCATCTTATGTCGAGATCCATAGCAAGACTGAAGGCTCCGAGCAAGGTTTCCAAAGTCCAAATCACCAATATGCTAGTCCTTCACAAGAGGGAAAATCATGCAATGTAAGAGAAGGACAGGGGGAAACAAGTGGATATGCTAAGGTAGAGCCACAATTGTCTTAGCTAGGATCTCCTGTGATTCTAGATCTTAGTAGTGCAGTAAAACCACTTCGGATTGAAAATACTTCACTTACTCAGATAGCATCCCTTGAAGTCCCTGAAGGATATTGCCACATTTTTGACCAAATGGCGAATCAATCATCTCAAGGTTAGACCTCGATGTTGGAATATACCATAGTTGAACCAATAGCCAACACCCTGATGAAATTTATTCCCCTGCAAAATATCCCAACCTTTCATGGGATGACCAGAGAGGATCTGGATGCCTTCTTATTCGAGTTTGATGTCCTCTACAAAGGATATGATGATCCAGGTGGATGTTGGTGTCCAACCACCTATCCCACTTGGACCCCCATAACTGTCGATTTTAGCTTTTCAGTTGCCATAATTGTAGCACAATTTACTATTTTAGCAGTTTTTTTGGGTCTTGAACTTCCGGAACCGTTTTGAGGCCCTAAATGACATTTTTTGGGAAATCTGGGAGCAACATGGGTCTATGGTCCTATGCTTCTCTTCCCAAAGTTGTAGTGTAGAGATGTATCTTTCTAATAAGCTATTGCACGCATCAAATAGAGATCGTATGCCAAAGTTACGACCCCGAGAAGTTGATGTAGCAATTTAGCCAAACAAGGCCCACAGTTTGGCATTTCATCTTCTAGGGTTAGATTTTCTCAACAATAAATAGGCCTTCAAGCCTCATGTAGCACCGTTCAGAGGCATGTAGCCGCCACATCTCTTCTCAGAGATAAGCTATCATCGTCCTAGCTGGTTTATTTCCATTTTTGTTTGTAAGCACATTTCAATATTTTAAATTAATGAAATTAAGTATTATTTCCACTGCATCTCTGTGTTTATGGTTATCTCTGTAATTTGTTGCATTCCTGTTTAAATCCAAATCAATGGTATTAGAGGGGTCCTCTTTTTCTCTGTTTTTCTTTGCATGTCCCCAACGAGGTCGGGATATAAGGATTTAGGACTTGAACTGGTCGAACCTTTGCAAGACTAGGCTCGCAAATCCTGATAGCCTCCCATGGAAGATGAAAAGAAAGATGAGGGGACAGGAGATCCTATCAAAATATTGCTCAAAGAGTCCCTCGAGTGACAAAGGAGCGTGATGATGGACAACTTTGCCGAAATCCTTTAGCGGCTACATAGGGGTGACACATCGGCTTCCAACTACTACTATGGAAATGCCACACCCTTTAAGGTACAAGTTAATTTTGAAATCCCCATCTTCGAGGGTAAAATAGGTGTAGATGCTATAGATAAATGGTTAAATCTACTAGAAGGGTATTTTTCTATTCATAAATTTTCCAGTCAGGAAAAGATTATTTTCTCTCTTCTCAAAGCAACCCCCCACGTCAAAGGACTGGTGGGAAACCTACTATGAGCAGAAGGATGAAAGTACGGGCTCACTATTTTTAGCCACACCCACTTGGAATTCCTTTCAGGATGCCATCAAGGAGCAGTACTACCTTGTCAAAATCTATGAGGAAAAATACATAAAGTGGACCACGCTACGGCAGGGAAGGGACCAAGATGTGCTGGAGTTCACAAACATTTTTCATACCCTTCGCACATAGTTGGCTATCAACGATTTTGAGTTTCATTTGGTACTCAAACACCACGGCTTCCTACACATATACATCCAAGAAGAGATGGAGTTCCTGAACATCTCCTCGCTCGGTATGACGTACCGATACGTTGTCAAAATCGAGCAGAAGTTTAAAGAAAAGAAGCGAGATTTTGGATCTGCGAATCCAAAGACAAAAGGACAAAGCCAAGGCAGGGTGACCCAAGAAAACATGTTGAAGCCACAAGAAAATAACAACACCATGAAGTCGAAGAAGGACACATGAAAGTGGTGTGTGTTCCATAAGAGCCCCACCCACAACACAAGTGAGTGTTGGACCAAGCAGTCGTTGGTGGCTGAGTTGAAGGCTGTAGTTGAAGGCTTCAAAATCAGATGCATGTTCCGACCTTGAATCAGAACCCGACAATGCGAATGGCAAAGGAAAGCAGATCATTGACATGGAGCCCAGTGCCACTGTTGCCACTGCCAAGGTCTAGAAGAATGTGCCCGAAGATCAAGAGGAGGGGGAGTGTATTTTCCACTCAGAAATGTGGGTGAAGGGCTCACCACTACAATTCATTGTTGATAGTGGGAGCCAGAAGAATCTCATTTTAGTAGAGGTCATGAAGCGGTTGGGCCTACTGACTACACGACACCCGCAACCATACAGTGTCGGGTGGCTTCACAAAGGACGAGATCTCCGAGTCCACCAGTAGTGCCACCTTCCCTAAAACATCAAGCCCTTTACAGATGAGGTACTGTGTGATGTTGCACCTCTTGATTTTTTTGATGTGCTATTAGGCCAACCATACTTATGGAGGTGACATGCTGTGTATGAGTCAAGGCCTCGCACTGTTATAATTACTTTGGGTAATTCATTTACATGATACCGGAGGTAGCCCCACCTACCACCACCTCTTTGATCATTGCTAAGAAAGGTAGAAGGCTCATCTCCTAGACCAGGAAATTCATTTTCTGTCTGGTTCACTCCCAAAGTAAGGGGAAGATTGTCGCCACATCCATGACCCCCATGAAGGGTTCCTCCACGAAGCAGCAACAACAGAGGGATATGGTCATGAAAAAACACAGGAAAAACTTCTCCTCAGCCACAAGGGTACCACAAAAGTTTCAAGTGGGTGAAAATTTTGGTTGCATCTGTAGAAAGAATGCCTTACAAGAGCCCATCAGAATCTCAGACCGCTTCAACATGGTCCTTACAACATTATGAAGGTTGTGGAAAACAATGCTTTAGAGAACAACATTCCTCCATTCCTTCGCTTGCACCGAGTGTTCAATGTGGAATGCCCTCAACCATACTTCCCACCATTAGTGGACACATCAGAGATTGCAGAACATCTCACCAAGGACCAAGTTGAGCAGAAGTTTCCTCATCTTATGGAGGAACTCAACGCAATGGGGACCATTGCTTCCTAAGGGGGGAGGAATGATCCAGGTGGATGTTGGTGGCCACCACCTATCCGACTTGGACCCCCACAATTGTCTCTTTTAGTTTTTCAGTTTCCATAATTGTAGCACAGTTTACTATTTTTAGCAGTTTTTTTTGGGTCTTGAACTTCTAGAGTCGTTTTGAGGCCCTAAACGATGTTTTTTTGGGAAATATGGGAGCCTCATGGGTCAATGGACTGATGTTGCTCTTTCCAAAGCTGTAGTGATTGGATAGATATTTCTAACGAGCTATTATATGCATCAAACAAAGATCGTATGCCAAAGTTACGACCCTAGGAAGTTGATGTACCAATTTACCCAAACGGGGCCCACAGTTTGGTGTTTCATCTTCTAGGGTTTTCCATTGTTTCTTAACAATAAATAGGCCTTTGAGCCTCATTGTAACACAGTTCAGAGGCATGTAGCTACCACATCTCTTCTCAGAGATAAGCTACCATCGCCCTAGCTGGGTTATTTCCATTTCTGTTTGTAAGCATATTTCAGTATTTTACATTAATGAAATTAAGTATTATTTTTGCTACATCTCTGTATGGTTATCTTTGTAATTTTTTGTGTTCCTATTTAAATCTAGATCATATGCTTACACCATTGATCCTCAAAAATTGAAGTTGTTCCCCTCTATGCTAAAAGGAGTAGCTTTGCGATGGTTTATGGGTTTAGGTGGATTCACTATTAACTCTTGGGATGACATGAAAAATTCTTCTCTCAAGAAATATTAGGACTACTGTAGGGCTAGGGAATTAAAAGATGAAAATTTTAAAATGTCTGCAAAGGATAATGAAACTCTAGATGAATATGTTGAACGGTTTTAGTACAATTTGCAGAGATGCCCTCACTCCACATTACCTAAAGTAGTTTTGAAACCATCTTAACCAAAGGGATGAAAGAAGAATGGATAGAAACTTTAAATCTGATGGGGAAGGGAGACATTTCTCAAGAATATTATGATGAAATTGTTCGATTGTGTATTAGGTGTTCACGAGGTAACACACACACCAACTCAGGTAGCCAAGATTTCATGACTAGAGGAAGCAAAGCCCCAGCGAAGGCGTGATAATAGTAGACCCATCCTTGATTTTGCCTTTGCAATATCATCCACAACAAAATACTGGAACATCATGGCAAGGTCAATAACCTTTCTCCGCCTAGAAATCCCAACAATACCCCATGTCACCCTGGCCAAACTAGCCCTTCCCAGGAGTTGGTTGGAAAATTCATAATGCTCTGCCCTCTTTTGGAAAAATTCATCCAGTAATCCTTACTCTTCATTGTGGGCTGCTTCCACCTCACAGAACCCGAATTGGCCTTAGAGCTGGTTATGCCCCATGGGGATGAGAAATTTACCCATGGGAGTGGGTTATCAACTTCAATCTACATTGCCTAGTCCATTTTAGAACCCTCATCCTTTAGTATGTCCCCAGCTACCAGCTTAACCAAATTTGAATCCTAATAACAACAGACTAGTACAATATGTGAAAATTATCGAAGGTTCAAATAATGAAATAGAACCAGTAGAATGTAATGAGCTTTGGCTAAGGTTAGGGCGTATTATTTCCACATAAGAAAAATAAGCTGAAAACGAAAAAAACCTGAAATACATCTATCGGTTGTGTTTCCTATGGAAACCAAATAGGGAGAAGACAAAGTCGAGAAACAAAATTTTGATAAAATTATAATTTCTTCTCCTCCATTCCCTGAAAGATTAGAAATAGTTAAACCTAATATTTATCCTAATTTACTAGGGGAATTAAAAAATTTGTGTATAAAAATCCTGCTCCTCCAGGCCATATAAGATATCCCGATCTATGCAAAGACTATCAAGGAATTATGTGGGAAAAATCTTGGGAAGAAATTGAAAAATCCACCAAAAGTACATGTGGTAGGAACTTTATCTGACTTGCTTATGGGTAAACAAGAACCAATTAAATACGAAGACCCAGAGAATCCTGTAGTAACTGTTCAAATACGAGGTTTCACCTTTCCAAACACATTAGTAGACCTTGGGGTAGGCATTAATATTTTGACTATTGAAACCTGTTGATTTTTGGGCATTACAACCTTAGAACCCACCTCGATCTTATTGGAACTTGCCAAGAGATTAGTAGTCAGACCCGAAGGGACTTTACAGGATGTAATAGTTTTTATTGATTCATGGGAATATCCTATGGATTTCCTAGTCATTAACCCAAGGAGTAGGCTATATGGACATCCTCTAATATTGGGTCAACCCTGGTTAGTGATGGCAGATGCCTATATGGAGTGTCGTATAGGGAACATGATTATTACACAAGGAAGTGCTATGAAAAATCTGATTTTTTATCCTCCCACTAAACCAAGTCTACCTACTGTAAATATTCACTCACACCCCCCTAGATATCAGGAAGAAAACATCCGCACTCCTCTCATGCTGGAAAAAGCTCTTGAATTTAAAAATCAGACCTAGGACAATGTGATTAACAATTTCATTAATAGACCAATTTTTATGAATAACTTGACATGTCATGTATTAAAAGCCATTCTTGATAATGAGGCACAAGGAGATCCCTCCAAGGGCATAGATGATCGGGCTATACCCATGACCACCATTTATAATAGTAGACTGGTCGAGATATAACCAAGTGAAATGTATAACATTAACAATAATCTAGACAACCACCAAAAACAAAGGCTTATTCAAGTGCTGCAGAAATATGAAAAAGGTTTTGCCTAGGAATACTCAGACATGAAAGGCATAGATCCCCAGCTATGTACTCATCACATCTACATCAATAAGGATGCTCGTACCATTTGACAACCCCAGAGGAGGCTAAATCCCCATCTCAGGGATATTGTGAAAGAGGAACTACAAAAGTTCTTGGATGTATATTTTATTTACCTTATCTCGCATAGGCAGTGGGTCTCCCCATTGGTGGTCGTTCCTAAGAAAAATGGGAAATGGAGAATCTGCGTGGACTACAAAGAGCTGAATAAGGCCACCCAGAAGGATCATTTCCCTCTCCCGTTCATCGATCAAGTTCTCAACACCTTAGTAGAAAAATAATTTTTTTCCTTCCTTGATGGCTTCAGTGGCTATATAATAAGATCCAGACTGCCCTAGAAGACCAGAAAAAAACCACATTTACCCGCCCATGGGGCATGTTTTCATATAGGGTTTTACCCTTTGGTTTATGCAATGTTCCCACTACATTTCAGAGGGCGATATTGAACATTTTATCCAATTTGATCAACGAAGGACTTGAGAATTAGATGGATGACTTTACCCCCTATGGGAATGATTTTGAACAGGGTGTCTGGAATCTGGAAAAGGTACTCGAATGATGTATTGCCACTAGGTTATGTTTGAGCAATGTAAAATTTCATATGCTGATGATTGAAGGTGTGGTTTTGGGACACTACATCTCTGCGATAGAAATACAGGTAGATACAACAAAAATAGAGGTAATTTTGTACTACCCACACCCAACACTCAAAAATGTGGTACGTGGTACCATTGGATATGAGGGATATTACTGCAGCTTTATTGAATTTTTTTTCAAAAATTGTCGCACCTTTATATGTCTTAACTAGTAACGATGAATTTAATTGGTCTGATAAGTGCGGTGTTGCCTTCGCAGATTTGAAGAAGCTGATTTCAACTGCACCAATATTACAAGGACAAAATTGGGAGCTACCTTTCCACATTTCCATAGATGCATCAGACACAACAATAGGCATTATTCTTGGACAAGAAGAAGATAAAAAGCCATACGTTATTTACTATATAGTAAAAATCTCACTTCTGCTGAACTTAATTATATAGTCACAAAAAAGGAATTCTTAGCCATTGTTTATGATATAAACAAGTTTAGACATTATATAACAGGCTATTCCATCTTTTTGTATATTGATCATTCTGCTATTAGATATTTAGCTAATAAACCTGTTACTAATGGGCAGGTGACTCGTTGGCTGCTACGTTTGTAAGAGTTTGATATTACTATTAAGGACCAACTAGGGAAGGAAAGTCCAGTTGCGGATTTTCTGTCTTAGATACCCAAAACAAACGATCCATCAACAATGGATGACATGTTTGCAGACGAGCATTTTTTTGCTATGGTAGTAAAGGCACCTTGGTACGCAGACGTAGCAAACTATCTAGCAGTAGGAAAATACCACAACACCTATCAGCTAAAGAAAGGAAGCTAATTTTCCAATGCAGTGCCCGATTTTATTGGATCGATGGATATCTTTTCCACACAGGGTCTGATATGCAGATACGACGATGTATTCTCGAAGATGAGATCTATGATATTCTGAAAGCATGCCACGATGAGCCTTGTGGTAGAAATTTTGCAGATCATAAGACTGGATATAAAATACTTCAAATGGGCTATTACTGGCCCACTATCTTTAACAATGAAAAAAAATATCTTCAGGCCTATGATAACTGTCAGAGGATTGGCTACCCTGGTCAAGCCGATGAGATGCCATTACAACCGTAGTTTGTAATGGAGCCTTTCAAATGCTGGGCATTTGATTTCATTGGCCCATTCAATCCACCATCAAACCAAAAGGCCTACATACTGGTTGCTACAAACTATGTAACAAAGTGGGTAGAAGCAGTAACATTCCCAAGGGCTACAAAAGAAACTGTAATCAATTTTCTATTTGAGTTATTTATGCGATATGGTTTACCTAGGAAAGTGATAATTAATGGAGGGCCACTATTTATAGGAGATAAGATTACGACCACCCTACAAAACCATCATATAACACATAGAATCACGTCTCTGTATCATCCACAGGTGAACGGGTAGGTTGAAAGAACCTGTTAACACCCAGGTTGTTCTCTTTGACTCCTAAGAGAATACGGCCGGGGTAACCACTAACCAATCTTTGAGCTACAGCTTCTAGCCCAGCTGTAGTCAGAGAGGGCTCTCTCTATTAGGTTTGTCACTGCTTTCAGTGAGGGTTTTAGGCTAGTTATGAGATGAGTTTCTTGGTTGTTTTTGTGTGTTTGGTTGGGAGGATGCTTCTGATTTCTTTAAAGTATATCAGCAGGTACAGTTAATCCATTGGGCAATGGGGTCTGGGACAGTTTTCTCTTGAGGTCTTGATCTTGGTGAGGGGAAAAAGCTACAGGGCCTGTGTGCATTCCATGGAACAAACTGTGAATAATGAAAATGAGGTGAAAACAATCAGCAAAGAGCAATTAAGATTTCTTTACTAAACTGTATATTGTGAGTGAGGCTTGTTATCTAGGAGCAATTTACTCGAATTCCTAAAACAACGATGCACTGTGATGATGAAGTATTAAAGGTAGCAGTTAAGAATTACGCTTTAAATACCTTATCAGAAGAAAACACATAAGATAGATTTGATTGAGCTCAGGGTAGTCAATGACTAAGTCCTGAGACTATTCTTTTTCCTTACTATCTAGAGTTTGAAACATATAGAAAACATGAGAGACATATGGAATAACAGGAAACACAAGTGAAATAAAGAGCCATGAGAAAACTTATTGAGCCATGTAATGAACAGGAATCCTGCAACTTTGAGCCACACACCATCAATAGATCAAGAGACAACACATCTTTGAAGAAATCCCACTGTCTTTTGTATTAACTGTCTGAGAATGTTACAATATCAGAATAACAGAGAAGATATCAGGAGAATTTCTTACATCCGGAGTCCAACCCCTCTAAACAAACGCGAGGGGGAATATATAGAGTTTACATACAAAAATATCTCAGGAATGGAGTCATCTGAGAGGAAAATATCTCCTACACTTGTACAGAGAAAGTAGATGAGAAGTTATTACAAGTGTAAATGTTTCTTTAAAGCCATTAACTCCTGACAGGATAACCTTTTGACCTTTGAGTACTGCGGAGTTAACTGCGCGGCTTTTTCATAAATGAAGCATTGAAGTGCTTTGTTACTTCTGATTTTCTGTATCTTCTTGACCCTGCCACCTGTACCTGCTGATGTTGCTGCTGATGCCGAGTACCTGTGCTGAGTTGGCACAGTGTCTTTATGCTTGCTGTCATGGCTTTGGCCACCTGTAGATACAATGTAGACTGTATTGCTGCAAAAATGTCCTGATTCCTTAGCCTTGGTTCAAAAGTAGTTTTATCAAGTCCTGCCAGGTATCTGGAGGAGGAAGCTGGTGCCTCAAAATTGACCCTATGGTCTCATCAGCTTCTGTGTACTTATAGAAATAGGGAGGCTTATCAAATAAATGTGCTACCTCATTTTTAATAAAAAACAAACTATCTAATTTATTAAAAAGAGCTTGTCCTGTTAATGGGCCTGCTGTAGATGACCCAGGAGCCTCAGCAATCTGCATGGCTGAAAAAGTGCTTACTCTTTTGATGTACTTCTCATAAGAGAGAAGCTTTCCTGATTCTTCCAAACTGGGAAGCCCTTTCTCCCGCAGGGCCGTGAACCTATTCTGGAACTTAGTTATATCTGCTTGCATATCATGTACCTTTCTGTCCAGTGTTTGAATTAGGTTCTTCATCGTTGTGGTTCTTTTGATTATGGAAATGGTTTCAGTTCTATTAGCAATTCCCATTTTGATCAGCTGAGAACCATTCCTATAATTCAAGACTTCTATCATCTTTGGGGCAAGGTTTGCCATATTGCCTAGGGCGTTTCTTGCTCTGTATAGTTCTTTTTTTGCCTTGCCAATGAGTCCTATTTGCTCATATATAGCATCAATGTACTCCCATTGGTTAGTGATTGATTGTCCAATGGCAGTCCATATCACTTGCTTGATCTCTGCTATTACTTTTTCAAAACTGAGCTGCTTTTCCAGCTCTGCAATAGTCTTTTTTAGGGCTTTTACTTCCCTCTCCCTCTCAGCCAAATTTTGCTTAGATTTATCATATTTCTCTTCTATCTTTGCTAAGCTTTCCTTGGCCTTATTGAGATCTGTCATTTGAGCCTCTAGCACCTGGAGTTCTTGTCTTAACTTTTGCATATCCAGGCTCTTGGCCTGTTCTGTTGGTGGTGCTGTAGTGGCTAGCTCTGTTGTAGCTACTTCTGTTGTGGCTGGAGTTGTTGTGGCTGGAGCTGTTTCTGCTGTCTGCTTTGGAGGGATGTCCTCTTTAGGGGTCTCTTCTAGGTTTATTATCTCTGTGGGTGGTTTAGAAGACTGCCCTTGTTCTCCCCTCTGTATAGCTGCTTCTAGGGTATTCTCTGTATCCTGCAGCTTTTGTTGGGTGTCCACCAGTTCCTTATACAAGTTCATTAGCAATGCAGTGATATCCTTATATCTTCTTTGTTGGGCTACTTCATCTGTTTGCGGATGTATAGTTGGTGGGATCTTCATCCTCTTCTTAATTGCAGCTACATCTGCATCCCTTAGTTTAAGGACCTCCTGAATGGCCTTAACATCATTGGGATCATGCCCAAATTCTATGATAATGTCTTCCAGTGCCTTGACCCTGTTGTCCTTGGCTTGAGAGGATGCCCTCTCCAACTCAAGCTGTGCTGCTGTGTTGTTCAAACTGTTCTGCAACCTATAATTTACTAAGGTCTTGTCTGCCAGGGTGGCATAGACCATCTCACCCGTTTGCTTGTGAAGCTCGATCTGGTCCATAGGGTGGATGTCTTTTGCAAGGACTTCTAAGTTTGTCCTTATGTAGTCTGCAGTTGATTGAGGTCGTTGCTCTGTGGGAGTAAAATGACTCATAGTCAATTTAGCTTCTTGTAC
>APFE030083585.1:87570-116647 GCA_000404065.3 Pinus taeda
ATAAGCCTCTGTTGATTTGATGGAGCCATGTTTAATAGATAATTGTATAGCTTGATTTTGAGTGGCTCACTTCTCCTCTTAGCATCCTTGAAGAAGTCTTTGATGCCTGCAGTTCTGCTTTTATCTTGCCCTGAGGAGCTGACCTCCCCAAGTGTTGTCCTGTCCTGCTCTTGATGCATTGAGCTAGCAGAGGCCTCAAAGCTTTGCATTTCCTCTTCTCCAAATGGATTTAGCCTTTGCCTTTTTTCTGGTCCTTCTATGAGAGGTGTCTCCCTCTCCCTTTTCCTGCTGATGTCCTCCCTTAGAGGGGTTTGGAGGACTGAGGTGTCAACCCTAGAATCTTGTCTAGGAGGCGCCATGCTGGTTGTTTTATCTTGGGTGGCTGCTTGGCCTTCTCCTTTTTGCTGTTCCTGATCCTGTTGATCAGTTTCTTGCTGATTTTGTTGCTGTTGCTCCTGCTGGCCCGGTTGGCCCTCTTACTGTTACTCCTGCTGACCCTCTGTTTCTTCCATTACCTTGCCCTTTCCTTTGTCCTGCCCTTGTTTTGAAGTTTGTGCTGCCCCTTCTTGTGTTGCAGATGAGGAAGCTGGCGTTGTTGTATGAGGAGTGGGTAGGGTAGGTACCTGAGAAGGACACTCCAAGTCAGCCATTTTCAATAAATGTCTCCTAGCCCTGTCATTTAGCTCTTCTTGGGTCAGAGGCTCTATCAAGGTGTTTTTATGCCATTTTGGCAGGTTTGCATGTCTTGTTATGAGGATCATGTTATTATGCTCATAACTGGAGAGTTTGTATTTTAATATCCTTTTGGATATAAAACCATTGGGGTCATATGGTTTCCACAGGAAGCTTTGTGTTAGGCCCAGGCGATCCAACATTCTCTCTGCCTCCTTCCATCCTTCTCTTTTGTTTAAAACCAAATGCCCAAGCTGGTTTTTTACTTTAAGTTGTGCCTTCTTGCCCCTTCCTGGAAAATGGATTAGATCGACATAGGCAAACTGTCTGAAATACTCCAGGGAAAAGAGCCTCATAGGCACAAACCTGGGCAGCCTAAATGGTCTTAGCTCACAACCATATATTCTGATCATAGTGTGATGCTGGTAAAAATACCAGTCCCCTATGCTGTAAGCAGTGGATAGCTGCAGTATCCTCTTCATTTCATCAGTGAGTCTTGGAGGAGGTTCCGTCATAAGTAGAGATAGGGCTGGATGAATGAAGAGATCTATGAACTCACAATATGTGTAGGGTGAGGAGGAATAGCCATGGAAGATTGAGCTCCAATATACAACTGACCTTGGATTTCCTGCTGCATCATTTCTCTTGATTTCAAAAGAGAATTTTTCATATTGGTGATACAGGATAAGATGATAGATATATGAGGTATATCTGAACATCCTCTCTCTAGGTAAGTGCAGGAACTGCTCATGAATTTTGTCCGAGATGTATGTGGCATAGTTGTAGCAGATAGGGGCCCTCCCAGGGGCAAATCTTAACATCATGACTAACACAGTTTCCTCTATGTATTCCATTGATTTGTATCCCAGTACTGAGCTCACCATATGGGCTAGGTCTAGTCCAAGTTGATTTAGGTATCCATCAAAGATAGGAGGATGCAGTACTGTGTCTGATTTGCTAACAAACAGTTGGTTGAACCTCAGGATTTCTGCCTCTGTAAGTGTTTTGGTCCCTTGGTTGATTAAGTCCAGCAGGGATAAAGGAACCATTTGCTTGTTAGTCTTGAACTGAACCATGTCCCTGATGGCCTGAGGGGTGGTATAGAATACAACTTCACCCTTGGGATTGACTACAGCTCTCTGTGATGGCTCATAGCAACTGGCACAAAGATAGATGAGATCAGGGAATTGTCTGACTAGAGGCATTTTAAAAGTTGGCAGGGCAGACTCCCAGATACCTAGGATATTTGTTCCATCTCTGTGTTTGGCCCTGAACTCATTTAGCAATTGAATATGAGGGGTGCATCCTTCCCTGGAGTCTTCTGAGATCTGATAATCTAGATCTGCCAGGTCCTGCCCGTCTAGTTCCCTCTGAGGAGCGTTTAGAGGAGTGACATTAAGTATTTCGGGGGTCTCCATGTTTTATAGAGGTAACCTTTGAAATGCCGCTTTAAACAGTGAATTCTGATGGGAACCAAGGTTGACAGGGTTGGTGCACAGTCAGGATGACAATGCTGGGCCTGTTAGGAAGGGTTTTCAGTAGCAGGAAGACCTTCCCTGTCAGTTTTGGCAGTTATGTAGGAGTCCACGATTGCGCGAATCAGGGTAGGTTTTAGCAGAAAAGTGCAGTTCCCAGAGGTTTCCACTGCTAAGTTTTAGCTATAAACAGTCAAATTGGGCGGAGTGCAGTTGATTTATCGGTGAAATTTTGAATTTAATGGCCTTTAAGGTGGTTTTTACAGAAAATTTGAGAAAAAACCAGTTCATAGGAGGATGAGGCCGAAATACCTGGTAAACAGTGGTCTGGACTGAAGAATGTAGCTGGGTTTGCGCGCTGGATGCTTTGAAAATGGTTGCAGGTTGATTGGTGGCGCGGGCGTCGTAAATTACATGCAGAGAGCTTCAACAGTAATTTCCGAAAAATATGAAAAATGGTGAAAATTGGCGAAAATATGGCTTTTTGGCCTTTTTGGCGCGCTTTATGGATGACGTCATCATGGGGGCCCGGGTTGGGTGACATCATCATGACGTCACCGGGTGACGTGGCGGTCAACGGCCGGTCCATGGGGGCGGTAAGGTGGCGGCCAGGTGGACGAATGGGGAACGAGGCGGGAGGAACTGGCGGTGACGTGCACGGCAGCGGGGTGCAAACGTGGACGGGACAGGTGTCGCAATATCGGAAGCGGCCTTGTACGTTGAACGGACTGTCAGGCGATGCTCCGATGCAATCACAGAATGACGCGTGCCCCTGGTGTGATGCTGGCCTGACGTAAGCGTCTGACAGATATCGGAAGGTATCTGTCAGACACGTAAGGCCTTCCGATATTCATATAGGCCGTGGATCTGGCAGCGGGCGATCGGACGGTCGTCGGGCGCCCAACTTGCGTGAACGGTAGCAGCTCCTTTGGTTAACGTGCGGACGTCGGGGCTGCCCGAAATGATCATCCGCCGTAGATCTGAATCCGGCGCGATCGGACGGTCATCGGGCAGGCAACCTGCACGAACTGTACTGCTCCTGGGCGGGCAATAAACAAATATTTTTCTCTGCAGACGTGGACGGCAGGACCCTCCACGCGCTATTTGTTCCTTTTGGCGAATTTTCAATGGTTTTTTATTACAAAAATATTTCGGCCCGCCAACTTTAGAAAGAGGGTTTTTTATGCATTTTGGGCATAAATCATTGGTAAAGGCGGAAACTATAGGAAACGGGGTTTAAACAGGTTTTATGAAATATGAAAAGGCAGATAACCCCCGACCTTAGGATAAAGCGGGGAAGGGTGATTTTACAATGTTCTCCGCCCCTTTGAGCATTTTTATGGGTTTTTAAAGGTTTTTCAATGATTTTTCAAGGTTTTCAAAGCAAAATGGGACTTTAGGGTGGGGAAACTGGTTTGAGGTGGAGCAAAAGGTGAGTCATGGGTTCTTGACCTTGACCAGGTGTCAATTCAAGTCCCAGGGAGAGAATATTATGGCTATAGTGCCAAGGAGGGGATATTTATGCATTGTGGGGTTTATACACCATGGTGTTTATAATAATAGGGATAATGGGGTATAGGGAGCTAAGTAGTATAGTTAGTTGTTAACATGGATGGAACATATGAGTGAGGGCTAGATCAACCAAGTTTTCTTTGAAAATAACTTGAAATTGGGAGTAGATCAAAATGAAAAGATTTTACACAAGAAATGTGGCTTCTTAAAGCCATAAGAATGTAAAACATTTGAATTTCCATGCTTTGTGCAACTTGGGGAAAGGGTGTTAGTGATGAGTAATGTACAAATGAGAAACAAGGGGGTTAGTCATGCTCCAGAGTGCTGCTCTTCCTGTAGATGTTTCAGCAACTTTGATTTTGAAAGGGACACCATTTCTGCAACCCCATCTACCTACCCAACTAGTTCTCCTAGCATTTTTTGTTCCTTCTTGGAGGGTGCATTTGGACTTGCAAACCCTTTGGATGCCTTTTTCTTTTGATTGGCTTTTTCTCTCATTCCCTATCTAATGCAACCCTTATTCCTTCCAAGGTCCCAGATTAGGCAGTTGGGAGCCTTAGTTTCTCTACCTAGCTACTTATCTGCCAAGATTAGACAGTTAGGACAGATTTCATTCTCTATTCTACAACATGGAAATTGAAAACATGGCATGATCCAGATTAGACTGTTGGACCACCCATCAAAATTGAATTCTTATCAAAACTGATACAGACATTGTCTTCTTGGGGAAATATGGGATCTTTGCATTATCAAAGCAGAGCATATTTAGACCTTTGATATCCAATCATGAAATATGAAACCTATTGGTATAGGTATCCAACAGAACCAACAAGGTCCTTGAGGCGATTTCAACTAAAATGGTTTCAACACACCGGCGGGACTAGGCTGCTAAATTGCCAAAGGCCTTGTGGGCCTATCACACAACCTAGTGAAATATGACTGGTTATTCCCTGTGCCAACTTGTATTTGGTAAGGAACCAATTTTTCATATCGAATTTGAAATAAAGACTCTTAGAATAGCCCAGGAAGTGGGATTAGATCTGACAGAGGCCCAAATGAAACGACTTCAACAATTAAATGAACTTGATGAAGCATGACTACTTGCTCTGTAATGTACAATTATTATGCAACAACAAAGGGCTAAGTGGAAGGATAATCTTATTAAGAAAAAAATGTTTTACAAAGGAGACTGGGCGCTCCTCTATGATTCCTAGTTTCAAGACTTCCCAGGCAAACTCCAGACAAGGTGGCTTGGCCCGTACGAGATTCATGAAGTACACAACAATGACACCGTAACCTTGATTACCATTGATGGGTTTGGCTCTCCTTTCTAGCTAAATGGGCACCAGTTTTGTCGTTATCACAAATCACTCACTAAAGAGTCTTTTTGCCAACAGGTACGAAGTGATCCCACTATGCAAATTTTAGTTGCAAAGGGTTAAGACCTGACAACCTTAATTTCATGAAAATTGTTTATTTTCAATTGTAAATAATATATATATTTTTTGTGAGCATAGATTATTAATTTGTCCATTTTCTTCTTTTACCTACATGATTGAATATAGTAAATATTGCTGCGTGAATGGGTGAATTTTCTTTAGAAATATGTGTTGTCTACAATTGCTGTTCCTTTTGGACGAACATCTACTATTCTGTTTTTTCAGACAATTGTTGTTCTTTACCAAAAGAATAGTTGTTGTTCCCTTTTACAACTATTCATGCACACGACTGTTGTTTTATTGCTATTTCATTAAGTGGAGAAGTGTTGTTCAATAAAACGAACATTTGATGTTCTATCTTCAACAGAATAATTGAAGTTTTGTTCCCGATTGAATAGTTGTTGTTCCATTCCCCATTGAACAATTATTGTTCCATTCTCGACAAAATGGTTGTTATTTCATTCTTGATTGAATAGTTGTTGTTCCATTCCAGCAACACATTTTCTATTCCATTCTTGACAGAACAGTTGTTGTTCCATTCCTGATAGTACACTTGATGTTCCGTTCCGATTGAACTGTTTTTGTTCCATTCCCAATTGAAAAGTTGTTGTTCCATTTCTTACAAAATAGCTGTTGATCTTTTCCGATAGACCAATTTTTGTTTCACTTATAAAGTCTTTTGTTTGGCTATAAATTTGTATCAAGGAAAGAAAAAGAATTCATATTGATTACATTATGATTTCTTTAACCAATTGTCGATCATATTTATTTCAAATCTAACATGATTCATCTATTAAATGACATGTTGTATGTCTTCCTTTGGATATATTTTTAACTTGATTCGTCATCAATATCAACAGCTTGCTGGTTCTCTCTTTTATACTTTCAAATGGCAAGTTCCTGCTAACACAATACAAGGAAAGTAAGCATATCTTTTGTAGGAATTATTTCACTTCTTACACCATCCCTGACTCTTAAGGAGTTAGTGAGCCTCCCTTAACTTATAATAAAAAAAAAAATGAAAACAAGATAAATTGTTCTCAAAGAGGATAGGATGTCTCATTACGAGCTGGCCTACCATGATCACAAGGACATAACACAAGTGATATTCCCACTTTGGCTACCACACCAGGGGAATGGCCTTTAAAACATTATATATATCTAAGGATAGGAGGTCTCATCACGAGCTGACCTATTCACTTTATTCTGCCCTAATGAATGGAATTGTGGTTATTTAGTCACCATACCAGCAGAATGGTATCTTTGCAGAAGTATATACACAATGATAACAAAATGTCATAAGATGAGGATACTCTCTCATTTTTTGGGTTTAAGTGGAAATCTTGTCGAGGATATAGATTCTTGCTGGAAGTAGTGGCTTTGTGATGGTATTGGAGTGGCATTTTATATTTCCAGTTCTTCAGTACTAGTAATTCCTATTTAATTAATTCAAAAGGAGAAACTCCCATCGAATATTATTTATCATAACCATTGAAAATCTATTCAATGAATCACTTTAGCCTTACCAATCAGTTGATGCCAACAATCATTATCCTTTTTGTACCATGTCAGATCTCACTTTATCAATCACAAAAGGTAAAATTAATGTTCATAATGAATATTTACATGCTTTATTCTTTTTCTCAATCATCTCTAACCACTTGTACGACTGTAATTACTCTACTTTACTCCACCTATCAGACTCCACTGCTCACTTCATGCCATATTAAACACTTCCATGCATACTTTCCTTTTTCCTGTACTTCAAGGACAAGGACGCCATTTATTATTGGAGGGGGAAGGTTATGTGCTATAACGATTTGATAGGTTTTAATTATCCAACTCCACCATGACTGTTGATTGGATTGATTAATTAGTATTATATTTATAAAAGTATTTTTCTGATTAATCAATCATTTATTGGCGCATTTATATAAAAAAAATCTTTGATTAAAACTCTTGTGTGCGGAATATTCGTTGTTGTTCAACACTAAACCCATAGAAGTAAGGATATTGCATGCAAAATAGTGGAATTGTTACAGGAGCGTAGCAAGCATGGGAGGCAATGTTATTCACAATGAGCCCACATTATTGCAAATCATAGAACAGGCTCATGCAATTCTTGAATGTGCCAGGTGGATACAATACCTGGTTAGGTTGCAGGGATTTCATAGTGATGTTGCACTGGAACTTTTTGGAGAATTTACAAGATGGACACACAATTGTGAAAGGAAAAGTTATAGTAGTCTCCAAAGTAATCATTGATCTGATAATCACCCTATGAGTGACCTCAATTGAAGATTTATTAAACAAAAGGTATTACAGACTCATGTGATGGTGTGTGTTCTGTGTTATTGAAACAACAGATCGATCATATTGCCAATACACAGACATTTAAATGGAAAGACAATAGAGAAATACAGTAAGAAAAACAAAGACAAAAATAGTTTTTAATAAGGAGTTCACCCTATTCTCCAGGGCTACGTCTCTGGTCCAACTTCATTGGTGGCCTTGTTTTATTGTGTCTTATAGCAGAGAAATTACAATACAGGGAATCAATGTGAGTTCTCTTGAAGCATATTTGCTAGGTAGGGTGGTTCTTGGATTCCCCAAGCCACTCAGAGTTCACAGACTCTTTTCTTCCTACTAGCTCTGTGACCCTTAGTCTACAGTGGAGAGAGCCAAAGTCTACAGTGGAGAGAGCCAAATGTGATGCTCAGTCTAGACAGATTCCTCTACGGGAAGGCTTGAATCTTCAAGCCCTCTTGCGCTCGATGCTTCCTGTGGTCAGCTCGGCCCTCTGTCTCATCTGCTTGGCTTTACTGTTCTCTGTGTTTAGTCCTCCTCTCAGGGTTCACTATTCACTGTCTCTCTTGGTCACTTGGACTCCTCTCAAATCCTCCTTCTTCTTCTTTTGATTGTCTCTGTTCATGGCTTTAACCATTCAATCCTTATGCCTATTGGGTTCCTCTCTAGCCTGCGCTGATTCTCCTTCTGCAGCTGCGCTTGGAGTTCCCTGTTCAGCGTCAGCATGAACGCTTAGGAAATGCCACGTGTATCCATTTAACTGGTGCCAGCATACTTCATCAGCTCATTTCTTTGGTTATGTCGTGGATACATTCTTTCTCCACCATGGTGGTCAAAGGATTCCAAATCCCTTTAAATCACAACTTAATTCCCCGTTGATTCCACTTCCTCCATCGGGTTCAATCTCAGTTGTCCGATCTAAGCTCCTCCAGATCCAACGTCGTAAACATGTCAAGCATGGTTCACTTGCTCGACCGATAGCACGTAATCACGTCGGTTTTTCTCTCACCTCCGCTACCACGCGTCGATCGTTGAGTGGGATCGCTCCGCTCTCCTCCAAACCTCTTACCATTCAAGGGCACCCTGATCGATATCGTTGGTTTTCCAGAGCACAGGTCCCGCCTTTGTCCTTTAGCACTTTTTGTTTCTCCGCCCATGGTTCTCCGGCTCCCAATGTGACCAAGGGCTTAAGGCTTCCCCATTTCGGCCCTGTTTTCCCAGCGATGCGCAATTAGCGCTAAGTGCTAATTGCGCATCAAAATCGTCTCCTTTCCCAATCCAAGGCTCCCAGGAGCTGTTTTGACTCCTGTGCAATCTCCATGGGCCTTGGTCAGTGCGTTTTGACCGAGGTCCTCGTTGTTCCACGTTGGTAGCCATTGCCACTGGTTCAAGGCGTTTTTTGATCAGTGTTTTGGAATTTTCAAGGATTTGTTCAACTCGATATAGTCAAGATTCTTGACAGTATTTCATGGATCTGATTTGAATCACGGGCTCCCTACTGAAAAAGCTTTTGGACCACCAAAAATTGGTTTTCTTCAAGCATCGACTAAGTGAGGAAATTTTTGTCTCACTTGTCCAATCTCAATCCACTTCACACTGCTCGGCTTTGAACCTTTAAATCCAATTCTGAGGTATTCCACTTGTCCACTACGTGTCATCCTAACCTTCCTGTCCAACACTATGTCTTCTTGTAACTCATTAAGGTATTCAGGTAGTAGGCCATCAACAGAAGATAATTGACTCTGCTCTTTAGGGTCCTCAATCATTGAAGGTTCAAACAACCTCAAGCAATCTGCATTCATGACTGAGTAGATATGCATGTAAGCTGGTAGATCAAGGTGAAAAGCATTCACACCAACCTTCTCAAGTATCTTGAATGGTCTGTACCTGATAGGTTTTAGCTTTTTACCTTCACCTTACATTTTGTCCTTGCTGATATATAGCCAGACTTGGTCTCCAACTTCAAAACTATGCTCCATCTGATGCTTATCATGCCTAGCCTTATACTTGGCCTGGCTCTTTTCCATCTGTTCCTGTACTGCCTGGTGGATCTCCTGGATCTATTCAATGAACCTAGTTGTCTTTTCCACATCACCGTGTCTATCAACCATGGTATCTTTACCAAAGACAAAATCCAAAGGAGACCTTGGTATAAAACCAAAACAGGTCTCAAAAGGAGATATCTGTGTAGAAGAGTGTTTGGCTCTATTGTGAGCATGTTTCACATAGCACAAGTGCTCATCCCAAAGCTTAGGATGTTTGCTGCAATATCCTCTCAGTAACTGGATCACCATCCTGTTAACTACTTCTGTCTGGCCATCTGTTTGTGGATGAAAAGTTGTGCTTTTCTTTAGTTTGGTGTCCATTAGTTCCCACAGACTGGACCAAAACATTTCCACAAATCGGGTTTCTTGATGAGATACAATAGAAGTGGGTAATCCAAAATGAACCCATACATGTTCAAAGAATAATTTTGTAGTTTGTTTAGCTGTAATCTGTTTACTACAGGGTATCAAAATACACATTTTACTGAACCTGTCCACAAAAACCTATAGATAATCATGACCTTTCCTAGATTTAGGCAGTCCTCCAACGAAATCCATGGAAATGCTTTCCCCAGGGTGAGAAGGAACTAGCAAGGGAGTGTACAAGCCTAGTTTTCTATTGCTGGACTTGCTTTTAGCACACATATCACACCCCTTTACATATCTAGAAACTGTCTCTCAATTTCAGCCAATAGCAGAACCTTTGCAGCTGTGCAACTGTTTTACTTACCCTAAGGTGACCTGATATCAGAGAAGTGTGTCCTTCCCTAATTATCTTTGCTCTCTCAATTTGTGGAATGCAAAGTTTCCCACAATGATACAAGAGTCGGTCCTTCACATGATAGTCCAATTCTTCTACTCTTTTGCCTCGACTCAAAGTTGCATATACATCTTTAAAGTCCATATCTTGAGCATACTATTCTATGTAGCTTTCCTGTAGCACATAATTATGCTTAAGTAGGGTAGATGCATTTATAATGGGTCTAGGTAACATGTCTGCAACCTTGTGATGTATGCCCTTTTTATATTTTATGACTAAATGAAACTGTTGTAGAAACCCCATCCATCTATAATGTCTTGATTGTTGCAACTTAGTTTGGGAGTGTAGGTATTAAAGTGGCTAATGATCAGTATGTATCAATGTTTCTTTGCCCATTAAGTAATGTTTCCACTTTTTCACACTCTGAACTAATGCATACAATTCTTTATCATATGTAGGATAGTTAACTACTGCAGGATTAAAAGTATCATAATGATAACATATGGGGTTACCGTGATGTGTCAACACTGCTCCCATGGCATAGTCACAATCATCAGTTTGGATCTCAAATGGTCTTTGTAGATCTGACAGTGCTAGTAAAGGTGTTGTACTAATTCTTTCCTTTAAGGTGTCGAAGGCTTTATGTTGTTTTCCTCCCCACTGAAACACCTTGTTCAATCCTGTCAAAGCATGTAAGGGAGCTGCAATTGAGGAAAAATTTGAAATGAACTTCCTCCAATACTGTGTTGCTCCTAAGAAGCTTCTCACTTCTATAGCAGACTTGGGTTTAGGCCAGTTTATGATGATTGCAACTTTAGAGGGATCTATTTTCAATTCACCTCCCCCTACTATATGAGGCAAATAATTTAGAGGAGTTTTTCCAAATTCACATTTGGAGAGTTTAACATATATTTTTTCTCTTTTCAAAACATCTAATGTTTGCTTAACATGCTTTAAATGTTCTTCCCGCGTTTTACTAAAAATTAGAATGTCATGAGATACACAATAACAAAATCATCAAGAAAAGGTCTGAGTACATCATTCATTAATCTCATGAAAGTAGCAGGAGCACTAGTTAGGCCAAAAGGCATACCCAACCATTCATACAATCCCTGCTTTGTTTTGAAAGCAGTCTTCCATGCATCTTGCTCTGCAACTCTGACCTGATGGTATCCATTGTGCAAATCCAGCTTGGTGAAATAAACAACTTCCTTCAATTGATCTAAAATATCATCTATGCGAGGAAGGGGGTAACGATTTTTTATTGTTATCTTATTCACTGCTCGGTAATCAATGTACATTCTCCATGAGCCATCTTTCTTTTTCACCAGAACGATTGGTGACCCACATAGTGATGTGCTAGGCCTGATGAACCCTTTCTTGAGCAACTCCTGCACATGCTTCTTGATTTTAGAATTCTCTAAAGAAGACAACCTGTGCATCACAATGTTAGGAAAAGGAACATCTTGCTGCAAAATAATATCATGTACTATTCCCTTTTTGGGTGGCAGACCTTTAGGTTCTTGAAACAAGTCATCATACTCTGAAACAATCTTTTCTATATCAGCTTTCTGATCAGCATTACAACCCTAAAATATTTTGGTCTTATTAGGTGTCTTTTCCTTTACAACCATCAGTAAGAACTGTTTGCATGAATTTATCATTCTTTTCATCTGTCCTGAGTTTATGAGAGTATAATTATTCTTGAGCTTGTGAGCTCTTACAAAGTATTCAATTTCGTCTTTAACAAGCAGATACTTGTTCTCAGCTCTATAGAAAATAGCCTTTCTATCATACAATTAAGGACTTCCTAAACCAATTCCACATAGATCCAAAGGAATTACATCTAACTCAACCTCATCTACAAATGCTGACCCAAAAGAAAACTTGAGTTTGCACTGTCTAGTCACTTGTAGTTGTGCTTTAACATTCAACCAACCTAATGGGTATGGATTCTTATGAGGCATAGTTGCTAATCCCAATTTCCTTACAATTGATTCAGAAATTAGATTTACTTGCGAGCCACTATCAAACAAAGTATCAATCTTTTGATTTTTGGAAACAACTCGAATATGGAAAAGCTCATGCCTTTTCTCTCATGTTCTTCATCAATAACAAATTGAACAAAATTACTAGTAGATGGTTCAGAATTCTTACCTTTTATACCTATGGCTGCAATGATTGTTTCATTTCCTGAGTCTGACCCCAAATCTCTTTGAATAGCTATAGCAGTCTTCTGCTTCTAGCCCTCAGACTTCTTAGGTCTCAGCTCTGGATGCAGAATCCAACAGTGCTCATCATCATGCCCCTCCTTTTTATAATGAGTGCATGAAGCTTTGCCTTTTTGTGCAGTGTTACCCTTCCTTGCTTTCCACTTTTGCTTTCTTTCCTCCTTTCTCTTGCTTACAGTGGGTTGGGATGGTCCCCCAACTTCTGGATTTCCATTCTTTCCTCTAGCTTCTAGATGAGTAGCGTGTACAGATACCTCATCTATACTAGTGGGATTAAACATGAGGATGGTATGCCTCATGTAGCTGTGTAGACCACCAATGTACTTCAAAAGAGTTTCTAGTGAGCCTAACGAGATACCCAACATCAATGCTCTCTTTCTTAACTCTTGAGTATACCCTTGCAAACTTTTCCCTTTCAACTGCTGAAGAGTTTGCCAACTCATCATGGCTTGTTGCATGTAGGCCAATGGATAGAACTGCTTTTTGATGGCAACAACAAATTCACTCCAGACAGAGATGGTCTTACCATGCTTCCTCATATCAGGTTGGGTTCTGCCTTCCCACCAAACCAAGGCAGTGCCTCCTAGGTGTAAGATTTCTAGCTGAATCTTACTCTTGTCCAAGTCTGTGTTTTGTACTCTGTAATACACGTCAATTTGTTTAATCCAATTGTCCAAATTTTCAACATTTAGCTTTCCATCATATATAGGAAAATCAAATTTTACATCTAGCTTAATCAAAGATGCTTTCTTATTATGCACAAGGCTATTAGGAGGCATAGGGAAGCTTTCTTCTTTCCCCTTTGCTTTTGAGTGGTCACGGGAATGAGATTCATCTTCTTCCTTATCTTGTTTAGAGCCTGATGAATCTTCATAGTTATGCTTTCTAAAGTCCCTATACATTTCTTCTACCATAGACTTTATAGCTAGGAAACTTTCTATGAATTGAGGGTCTGATCCTATAGAACCTTATTGTGACATTGTCTTCCGAGAATAGACTCTCCCAATTTCAGGATTAGTTTCCACCAACTCTCCTTCTCCTAATTTGAGCTTTGAACTAGTGAGCATTCACAACTAAACCAACACAAACTTGTCTAACCTTATAGCCTAAAGCTCTGATACCATTTGATTTGATAATCACCCTATGAGTGACCTTAGTTGAAGATTTATTAAACAAAAGGTATTACAGACTCATGTGCTAGTGTGTGTTCTGTGTTATTGAAACAATGGATCGATCAGATTGCCAATACACAAACATTTAAAAGGAAAGACAACAGAGAAATACAGTAAGCAACACACAGACACAAATAGTTTTTAATAAGGATTTCACCCTATTCTCCAGGGCTACATCTTCGGTCCAACTTTAGTGGTGGCCTTGTTTTATTGTGTCTTATAGTAGAGCAATTACAATACAGGGACTCAATGTGAGTTCTCCTAAAGTAGATTTGCTAGGTAGGGTGGTTCTTGGATTCCCCAAGCCACTAAGAGTTCACAGACTCTTTTCTTCCTACTAGCTTTGTGACCCTTGGTCTACAGTGGAAAGAGCCAAATGTGATGCTCAGTCTGGACAGATTCCTCTATGGGAAGGCTTGAATATTCAAGCTCTCTGGTGCTCGACGCTGCCTGTGGTCAACTTGGCCCTCTGTCTCCTCTGCTTGGCTTTACTATTCTCTGTGTTCAGTCCTCCTCTCAGGGTTCACTGTTCACTGTCTCTCTTGGTTGCTTGGACTCCTCTAAAATCCTCCTTCTTCTTCTTTTGATTGTCTTTGTTCATGGCTTTAACCATTTGATCCCTATGACTGTTCGGTTCCTCTCCCGCTTGTGCCGATTCTCCTTCTATAGCTGCACTTGGAGTTCCCTATTCGGCGTTAGCATGAACGCTCAGGAAGTGCCACATGTCTCCGTTTAACTGGTGCCAGCATGCTTCGTTGATTCATTTCTTCGGTTATGTCGTGGATACATTCTTTCTCCACCGTGGTGGTCAACGGATTCCAAATCCCTTTAAATCATGGCTTAATTCCCCATCGATTCCGCTTCCTCCATTGGGCGCAATCTCAACCGTTCGATCTGGGCTCCAATAGCGCACGATCACGACGGTTTTTCTCTCACCTCCACTGCCACGCATTGATCACTGAGTGGGATTGCTTCGCTCTCCTCCAAAACCTCTTACCATTCAAGGGCGCCTCGATCGATATCGCTGGTTTTCCAGAGCACGGGTCCTGCCTTTGTCCTTTAGCACTTTTTGTTTCTCCGCCCGCGGTTCTCTGGCTCCCAACATGACCAAGGGCTTAAGGCTTCCCCATTTCGGCCCTGTTTGCCTAGTGATGCACGATTAAGTGCTAATCGTGCATCAAAATCAATTCCTTTTCCTGATCCGGGGCTCCCAGGGGCTGTTTTGACCTCCCGCACAATCTCCATGGGCCTCGGTCAACGCACTTTGACCGAGGTCCTCCTCATTCCACGTTGGTGGCCATCACCACTGGTTCAAGGCATTTTCTGATTAGTGTTTTGGAATTTTCAAGGATTTTTTCAACTCGATATAGTCAAGGTTCTTGACAGTCTTTTGTGGATCCGATTCAGATCTGTCATAGCCAAAATCTCTGGACTCTCAACATAAGGCATAAATTGGACTAAGAAGCATGTACAACTGCAGGAATCTATTGAAGTAATTAACGATTTGGGTGAATAAAGTATACATAAAGGCAAGGGTATTCAGCCTACGTCCTTGAAGGAGACATAGCGAGAATTGGTAGCAATGGCGAGAATTGGTAGCAATTTTTCAGAAATATATCATTTGCGATGACCGAAAAGATGTGGTACGACCTAGAAACCTTAAGCTATATGTAATACTTAGGTAGAAGACTGTAGTGAACTTGCCATTCTTTGTAAATTCTTTATTGCATGATGTTGATAGCTGAGTTAGAAAATCCAAGAACCCATAGGCTACAATTAGCTATCATGGTCTAATTAAACACATAGTCACCTCAGAGCTAGCCCAACAACAATTAACCTGGGACAATTTTGTGAATCTTGTTGTACCTTCATTGGAAGAAAACCCAGGAAGTCCACAGGTAGGAGCAGGGTTTGACCAAATTGTAGAGAATGTTGATGAACCAGATAATGAATGGCGAACCTTAGGGGAGATAGTCTCAGGAAGGGCACGAAAAAGGAAAACCTCCACTTCAGCTTCTAACCCTACGAAACGAAGACGTTTTGAGAGGATATGGGCACAACAGAACAATACATAATTAACAGAGGAAGAAGGATCATCTTATACACCCCCTGCAAGCCCACATGATCTTTTTCCAAAAGGATATGATGAAGAGGTGGCTGGAGTTTTGGAAAAATTAGGGATGCTCTTTGATGAAGAAACTCAGTCTAGACATTTACAGGATCAGGACCACACCCCTAGTGAGTTTGCCACTACCAATAATTCTGGTCATACAAAAACTGTACCATCCTATGGAAACATGGAGGGAAGTCAATTTGAACACTCATAGGACCAAGACTGTGTCCCTAGCCAGACTTCCTTTCCCGAGGGCTCTGGCCATACACAAATTTTACCATATTCTAGGAGATAGGGAGGAGTCACAAGAGCAAGGGGGGAAAGTTCCTTTATAGGAAGAAGTTCTGAGTCGGAAACTCATGCAGAAAGAATCCCTAAGTTAGAAATCTAGTCAGGAGATACTATTTTATTTGAACAAGACCCTTGTGATGATATAACCCCCCCTTTCTCTTGAAACAAATATGATTGTTTGTCCTCCAATCAAACATCCCACTGGGGAGGCAAGGGAAGAAGATAGTGCAAGGATGAATTTATTGAGCAAGGAGAATAAGAAATTAAGGAAAAATATCAAACACTTGAGGAAGTGGTTGAAAGAAGCAAGCAAGGCCTGTAGGAACAAAGTAGAATAAAAAACCATTGGTTCTCAAAGTGAAAACCTCCCTCAGACTCCTGGAATGCAAATTGAAGATACCCCTATAAATTCAATTAGAATCCAAAATGAAATACATCATAATGAAAATGCTGGAACCCAGACTGAATACGTTTGCACCTATTTGATGGAGACTCAGACAGATTTCTCTATAGACTTGATGGATGTTGTGGTTCAAACATAATTTTCAGAAAATTTTCAAACAACCAATACAGCGGAAGCAACTGCTCAGACCGATTCAGTGGTAACCTATGATACAACTATCCAAACTAAGGATCTACCTCTGTACACCCCTTTTGTAAGGGATGCTACCATTCGAAAGTTATAGAAAGAACTAGCAGAACTACAACATACTCTAGCACAATGTCAAAGAGAAGTAGCCCCTGCAGACTCATAAGGATTTATTAAACAAGTTTGAAGAGTTGACTGCAACTAAGGATGAGACTTACGCTAGTCTCAGAGCTGAGCAGAATAAAGTAAAGGAAGTACAAAATCAACTTCAAAAGGCTATAGAGAAAATTAAAACTATTTGCTCCATTTATTCAGATGCCTTGTCTTGTAGGTCACCTACTACCAATTATGCATTGTTTTTGCATGAAAAGTATTTGTTGTTAAAGGTCAAAGTTATCAGGGTTGGTAAACCAGTGCAATTTAAATCAACCTTGGACTTTATTTAATGCTACAAAAAGCAAAATGAAAAGGTGAAGTGTCTTCTCTGTTAATTATACTTAACTTATTTTTGGAAGATGAAAGGGATGCTAACCCTATCCCCTTGATTGGAGATGTTCAATTTCAATCTTTCATTTCTTTTGCATGTAATCAGATTAAGTGGGCTAAGGCATATAACCTTTTCCAGAAAGGGAGCATGAATTATATCTATGGGTTAGGGGAGGACATACAAAACCTGCACACCTTTTTGTACAACACAAACAATTTATGGAACAACCAACGGTTGTGGCCTTTGTAGGTCTACTCCATAAGGATACTGTAAAATCCAGAGAGGAATATTTCTAGGATATTAAATAAGAAGCCTTAATTGCTGCAAAATAGAGATGGATGGCTTCCTCCAACGTCATTAAGAACAAAGAGTCATTTGGTTACATAAATTTCAAAGCCGTTGTTGCTCGTTTGGTTAAGTTCAACATTATTATCTTATGCATGGGCCCTACATGGATAGGCTGCTGATATAGATGCCCTATTATTTGGTATCCACATGACAGGTACCATTTTGATCATGAATTGGTAGAATTCCAATAAGGTTGATCATTTGCAATACTTAAAAAGAAAAATGGCTTCCGGATATATCCAGAAGAGACCTATCCTACTTCTTCCTTAACACAATTACATGTTAATCATCTTCTTGCATGAGGACATGTAAAAAGTTAAGCAGGGGAGTATGTTGGGTCACAGAAAAGGTATGTTTGTACCCTTACATTGCTTAATAAATCACCCTCTTTTATATATTTGTCTTCATTCTTGGAAAGGATTTGGAAGAAAAGATTGTGAAAGTTAGGTAAATTAAATCATCAAACAGGTTGCATGTTTTTAGCATGAAAAAGACTAACTTTTGCTTTATTTTATGCATAGGGATTTGGAATTGGACAATTTCTATTCAGTTGATAAAACAATGGTGCCAAACTAGGAAAGGACTGTTCCTTGGTTGTACGAGCTAGCAAAAGACATGGAAAAAAGTGCTAATTCGGAAAATGGAAATTGTATCATTTAGTCACAAAATCATGAGGATATCTCGATCCTCAAGATTCACTTTCATCCATTAGTTTTCCATTAGGCTATATGATACCAGTGGGTGAAAAGGATAGGAGACTTTTAACTCTTACTCATTTTTGTATCTATGTATCGAACAAGAGTAGATTTTGACATTATAGTAATTTTGTAATTTATTTATTTCAATTAATGAGCAATACAGTGATCTTTTTGTAATCATGTTCTGAGCTTTATCAACAATAATTTCTGGAGGCTTTGGGCTCGGTCACTAGAATATTCGCTGCTCCTTTGTGTTATAACTATTTCCTTATTTCCTACAATTCTTTATTACTGTTCTTTCCTTGAATTAAGTTATTCTTTATACATGTATTTGAGATAGATCTTTAATTTTGTTTTCTTAATACTGTTCCTTTAATGAATTACATTGAATAAGATGAGTGTTACAATTGATTAATGCTCTTTCTGATTCATGTTCAAGATTAAAGTAGTTACTCATTACTTGTTACTATAGTGATTCTTTCCATTTACTAGAACAGATAGTAGCCCATTAGATATACATTCCTTTAATGCATTGGCTTGAAATTCATTTCCTTTGTAGAACAATTACAATTGGATTCAGATTTATGGTTTGAATTGTCTTTGATTGAACTTTGAGAATTACTAGTTTGTTAATACATTTTTGCAACAACTTGATGAAATATTATACTCATTTTGTTTCATAACAACCTCTGACCTCTATTGCACAGAAAATGATGACATCCTTGAAATAAATAGATGAATCCCAGGTTGATAAAGTAATGTAGGAATTAAGACTGATTTAAACAATCATCTTAGTGCACCAACAGAGGTCTATGAAAAAATTCTTACACTTATGATTCTTGACATATTTTAATTTTGTTTAGTGTAATATTATGGTAGTTATATGATATTTATGAAATATTTCTCTTGTACGATTATGAAAACTTTGTGATAAATTCCTTTCACAACAATGACAAATTCCTTTCATGAAAGAATGTGTAAGAGGTATTATTAGTAGTTACATTTACTAATCATTTTTCCCTACTTTCAAGTTTGAATAAATGAGGCAGGGAACACTAGTTAGGGTTATATATGTGAGTTGTGTGAACATATAATAAGAGTGTGAATACTTGAGAGAAGAAATTTAGTCCCTTGAAGATAATATTGTCTTTTCCTTATGTGTTAATTAGAAGATATTGATTCTTGCTATAGAATTTTGGCCTCTTATCTACAACATTCATATTGATGTTTGTGTAGATTAGGTTTAATCTTTTGCAGGTCAAATATGATCTCTTGATATCCCATGTTTGCACTTCTAAGTTTTCCATTCAACAATTTAGTTATGCATATTTGAAACTTTGATTTGTGGTTTAGTCCTTCTGTTTGAGTTATAAAATATATTTTTCAATGCAAATCTATACATCACATGGACATAAAATTATAGTAACTAATTAAAATATGGTAATGGGTAAAGTTCCTAACCTAAGTTTCATTGATTTTCTATACTAATTTTGTTTAAACATTATTATTATTACTTAATTTGAAAAAATAACACAAAATAGAAAACAAGCAACATAAGAGAGAACTCTTTTATATTGAAATGTTTTTTTCCATCTTTTCCTACGTTAAAGGGATGTAAATGGTGAAAATAGTAGTAGTGTAATGAGGTGAATTTTGGCCTTTTTTCTATGAACTTCTTGGTTGATTTTACCTTAAATTTGATTAGAAGTTAGAAAAAATGTAGCTTTAAGTTGTTGAGTATACATAATTTGAGTGTTTTAGAGGTTTTTCATGGCACTAATTCCATTTCCACGTTCAAAATGAAATTTAGACGATGTAACATTATGATCTCACCAAAAATTGTGTCATTGGAGTTTGATGAAAAAATCCAAAATGTTTCCTTGTTAGCTTATGCCATGAAAATATGTTGTAAGAAAAAGAATACTGTAGAAAATCTGTGATAGGTTAACCCATTAATGTAATATAAATTAAAGCAGAATACTATAACTTACTTCTACTATCAATTTGCGGAAGCTTAAAGATCGAGCTGAACAATATAACCAAAAGAAGAAGAATCAATGGCACAATGCACATGAAAATACTTTTGGGGAAAGCCTAAGATAAAACCCCATACTATTGTATTGTCATACATGGTGGGAATACATAGGGATTATACAAAGCCTTAGCTCTCACAGCTAGCTAGCTCTCAGTACAATCCTCACAGATGCTCATAGGCAATATTGGCTTCTCTCCAACCTTCCTCTCTGCCCTCCAAGCTCCTATTTCCTTGCGTTGTTCCTTGTGGATGATTAGCCTATTACCAAGTGAAAAAAAACAAGCCTTCAAAACTGCGCAATCCTCAAGGATGAAAGCTTGACTGCATGCATGAGTTTTCTCCATGAGAAAACACATCCAACTGATAATACAGTATCCTTGAACATTAATCTCAACTGGGTCTTTTTCAGAATAGACATGCATGAGTTTCTGATGAGGGAATCTTTAGTTAACTGGAGTAGCACTAGTTGAGTGCATTAATGCATCAACTGACTATTAACTCACTACTAGTTCGTCAAACAATTTGGAATTAATTTAACTAGACTTAACTTAGTAAATTGAGTTAGCTAATTACAGCTCAAATATAACTCAATATTATCTCCTTAATTTAAGGGATAACTCTTGCATGACTTCAGAAAGACTTCTAATTGAATTTCTCCAACTAATTAATTTAAAATAAATTAATTAATTATTTCCAAGTAGTTGTTAAGACTAAATTCGATCTTAATTCACAATTTAATTCAAGAAGAAATTAAATTGGAATATTCTTGTTGCCATATTTCAACACTTCCTCTCAACAAGAAAGGGACTATCTTCCACCCTGATCTTGTCTCTATGGAACTCAAATTTACACTTTGACAATGCCTTTGTCAAAATGTCAGCATCTTGCTCCTCTGTCAGAATATACTGCAACAACATGATCCTCCTCACTACATAATCTCTGAAATGATGATACTGGATGTCGATGTGCTTGCACCTATCATGAAATACTGGATTCTTAGAGAGTTTGATACAACTCTGATTATCACAATAGATCACAGTTGGATCCATCCTCTAATCAAACAAACCAACTAGGATTTTCTGCATCCAAATGGCCTCAAATGCTGCTTGACTTGCGACCATGTATTCTACCTCTATGTGCTCTTCCGATCTGATGGACTCGCTTCCCAATCTGCATCAGTGAAGCCTGTTAGTGTCAGTCTTTGAAGCCTTCCACCAGTGATCAAACATGCTCTTACGAAGTGGTCTTAGGGTGTCAAAGTCAAATTTTGTCATTTCAGTGAGTCTTCAAGTAAAATTTGGTCATTAGGTATTATGTCTAGGATTTGTTTTCACTCCTTTCGAAGTTTTCCAAATGTCAGTCCAGGTCACCATGCGGCTGAGTGTACCATAATTCAAAAGGTTGTCATCATCATTTCAGGTTCCAATGGGTCATTTTACATCTTGTTCATGCTTCAATTGTGCTTAGGTAAGGCTCATTTCCCTCTCCTAGGGTTTTGAAGGTAATTTTTCTTGGATGGTCAAATCATAAACAAATCTTGCATCTTGATGCTCATACACCTACCCCTATACTTAATATACCTTCTTAAGAACTTCGCATTGTTGATATCCCTCAAATTCATCATTTTCCCACAAACCCTAGCTTATTGCTACAATTTGACAATTTTCTAGGCTAGGCCTTTGTTTTCCCTTTTTGACCCCTTCCCCTCACTCAATATTTGAAATTCCACTTTCCCCTGCTTTATAACATCCCTCCCTACTTTCCAATATTTTCTGAAGAATTTAGAAGCACCTTATCCCCTTCATTTCCCTTCATTTCTACAAATCCCATGTTCCACATATCGGGATAGGTTTTATTCAAATGATGTTTTTGAGAAATAGAAGATTAATTTGACAAAAGTGAGAGATGTTTTTTTCCATCATTGACCCAAGAAGAAAAAACTCTTTCATCCTTTACATAGCTTTCATGGTTTTGAAGAAATGTCGAAAACATCATTTGCCTCAGGAAGGTTGCTGCACCTCTGGAATGACCTTGGTAAAATCATTGTTTCTCCTAGATAGAATGACCAAATGACTTTTATGATGAGTCAAATGATAATTATACAAAAATATCTTTCCAATGAGCTATCATGAGCTCAATTTGGAGTTGAGGAAGACCTTAAAACGTTGACTGCAACAACACTTTGTATTTAGGCAACCTCATTCTGCACATTTTGACTAGTCTTGGGAGATTGAGCTTTTGATAGAGAAAATGAACTCCAAATTGAAACATTCAAGATGTTCTAGAAATTATACTTGACAATATTTCCAACGAACTATCCCTCACTTAATTTGGACACTAGAAAGGCCTTCAAAAGTGGTATATAAAAAGGAGCTACACACTAGAGGCCAGCGCTACGCACCTGGCAGATTTTCTCGGTGTAAAAGTGAATGGGCATTACGCACCTAACTGGAACTATGCACCTTGGTGAGGCACTACGCACCTGGAAGCAAAGCCCCAAATCACTCCAAATCACCCAATTTGCCTCAAATCATCCAAACTTCCCGTCTTGCAAGTAAGTATATCAGCCATCCTTTGTGGTTTAGGATTTTATTTGTCAAGTTTTGGTATTTTTCACTCTCATATTCAAAGCCCTAGTTTTCCTTACTCCACTAGTGTTTTCCTCACTTATCCATTTTCTATCACTTCCTAAACCCCATTCCCACATATATTTTCCCTAAAACCCCTTTCCCACATACAACATCCCTAAACCCTACTCATATCCCAAAGCCCTACTCATATCCCTAAACCCTACTCCCATCCCTAAACTCTATTCACACATACATTTTCACACTCCCTCCTTCATACACTCTGCCCATTTCATTCCTCCACCCTATTTTCACACTATTATCCACAAGATCATCCATATACAACCACATTTTTCAAAACCAAAGGAAAACAATGGAAAGAGATAGTGATTATGGGTATGAGCAAGAGATTGAACATGACCGGGAAACTTGGCTTAAGAGGGTCAACTTGAATTATGAAGGACTAATAAACAAGGCCAATAGGGACAATAGAATACTTCGGCACATGTCATATCATTATATGAATCGAAACAAAATTTGCAATATGAGAATCAAGAAGCTTAAGGCTAGGTTGAGGAAGGCCATAAGGAGCAAAAAGGAGAAAGACAAGTTGAAAATATTCATTGAAGCCTCACTAGCCCATCAAAGCAACTAATGGTGGTGCCTTGTGCCAAATCTGGGCAAGTTTTGATAAGTTTTTGTCATTTTGAAATTTTGAAATTTTCCAACACAGAAAATTGCCCTAGGTGCATAGCGCCACCGATGCTACGCTTTTCACTGGAGGAATTTTTGAAGAAATGGCTTACATATGTGGATTCAGCATGATGAGAGCATCAAACCTAGAAAATGTCAACAATTTTGGAGCAAAACTAGGTCACCAAAAGGTGAATAAACTACCAAACAATGACTTCTTTGCCTCTTTTTGGACACACATAAGCAGTCTTTGGAGATTTCGCTTTTGAGTGGGGAAAGGGGGGAAATGACCTCCAAATGCAAAAATTCAAGATGTTCCAGAAACTAGACAAAAAGATCTTTCCAATGAGCTATCTTCGGCTCACTTTGGTTAAGGGAAAGCCCTCCAAAAGTGGTTGTGAAGTGGTGCTACTCACCTGGCCAGTGGCGCTATGCATAGAGCCAGTTTGCCCAAAAATCTAGTTTTCACCTACTTTCTCTGCAAATTGACTTTTTCACTCTTCACGGATGAATTTGTGATTGTAATTAATGCTATGATATGTAAATGTAATTGTGAAATGATATTATAGGGTAGATTCATCATTTTGAGGTGGTTTGGGGGTCAATGAATTGGTTCCCATGCTTTTAGAGGCAAGTTGTTCCACTGCCTATATTCCTGTTCCTTGTTTGGAAATGGTTGTAATAGTTCCTTATCTCTTGGATTTGACTCCTGATGGCTAGCATAGGTGTTTTTATGTCTATATTATGTATTTTTCAGTCATTATCAAAGGTTGGACTCTCTTGGATGTTGTGAGCTACATTGTACATATTTACACTAGTTTGGCAAGGGAATAAACCAGGATTTGCAGCTATTTTTGTGGGATACTTGTGGTAAAGTGTTTTTGCATAGTTTTTTCTTCTATTATTATTTTTTCTCATGTGTTATGTGTGCCACAATCTTATTCATTCTTCTAACTAAATGAAATCAAGATAGATAGGTAGAAGACATTGGTTATAGTGCTCTGCCTTGGGAACCCATTTAGTTGTTGATGTTTTCTACTGTTTGAAGAGGACTCATGAGCTCTGCATGCCCTCCTTAGCCACTCATCAGTCTTAGACCTACCATCTCACTTAATTTGAAGTGCTAAAACACCTGCCTACTTCTCCCCATAGAACACCCTGCATTCCTGACTTGATTTCTCGGACCCAAGGTGGCCCGCTCCATTTGATTTAACAACAAAACCATCAAAATCAACCAAAAAACCCTAGAGCTACTATACCTAGCCTAAAATCCATATTTGTTCGATCATCTTGACTGAGATTATCAAGGAGAGAGCCCTCTCTTGACCTGGTAGGGCTAGCTACTATGTTAAGCTTGGTTTGTGGTTATCCTAGGATTGCCTCCCTTCAGCCTGAGGTCAATCTAGGCTCTAACAAAGCCCTATAGCTTCATTCCCTTTGTCCATCTTGTTGGTTGTGGAGCATGATTGTTCAAAGGTCTTTGTTTCAGTCGGATGTATACCCCAGGAAGTTTGTACACCCCTCCACGCCGGGGGAGGGGGTGAGGGGGACTTGTCCTCCTGCGGGGGTTCGGGGGGGCTAATCCCCCTCGGTTGGGGGGTCTAGGGGCCAGCGGTTCCCTAGTGGGGGTTTCAGGGGCAGCACCCCCAAAGCTAAAAACATATGTAAAATTTCCTCGTAAAAGTATAGTAATTTATAGTCAATCTAGGCCGTTCATTAGGCAGATGATCTGACAGTAGAACTTATGTTTAGTTTAGGGATTTTTTACCCTAGAAGGAAACCCCTCTCTTTGTATGAGGGCATTGTATTTGAGGCTGTGTAATAGATGTGTATTCTCCGAGCGAGAAGCAGAGAGGTGAGACTGTGAGAGAAAACAGAGGATATTACAGTGGATCTGCTATAGGTTGTGTCTCTTCATTTTGCTGGATAATAGAAAGGAAGGACTGGCTGTTCGGGGTGGACATAGCCCAAACTGGGTGAACCATGTATATCTATGTCTCTCTTGTTTTATGCATTTTCTGTGATTATATTTCTGCAATATTTTATGTGTTCCAATGCTCCATAATATATAATTTTATAACACGTTTGTACCATAATCCATACTGAGATGTGCCTCTAAGGTATCTCAATACATGCTTTGCTGCCTTCCAAAACATCTTGGTAGGCTGAACCATTGTTTGACTTAGCGGGTTCGCAGCATAGCACAAATTTGGTCATGTGTTCGTACATCAATGAAACCACAAGCTGCCTATACACAATAACCTCTACCACTTCTCTTGAAATAGCAACCTCCTTCCTCCAGTTACCTACTAGAGGAGTCTGCATGGGCTTGCACTTCTCCATGTGGAACCTCCTGATTATCTCGTTGGCATACTTTCCATGAGACACAAACAACTCCCCATCCTTCCGCCGCACTTCCATGCCAAGGAAGTAATGCATGAGACCCATGTCTTTCATCTCAAATTCTCTTGCAAGGTCCTCTTTGCAAGACACGATCAACTGATCATCACCAGTTAATATGAGATCATCAACATAAAGTACGATGATCAATAGCTTACCTTTCACCACAATAGTTGTCTATCCTGGTGTACCAAGCACGAGGTGCTTGCTTCAGCCCATACAACGCTCTCTTGAGTTGGCACACATGTGACTCATGATCGAAGGTCTCAAAACCTTCCGGCTGCTCTATGTACACCTCTTCCTCAATCTGGCCATTGAGGAATGCAGTCTTCACATCCATCTAATGGATCTTCCAACCCATTTGTGTTGATAGTGCCAACATAGATCTGATAAATGAGTACATTGCGACAGGAGAAAAAGTCTCATCATAGTCAATCCCCTTGACTTGTGAAAAGCCATGGGAAACAAATCTTGCCTTATTCTTCTCCACACTACCATCAACAACTTTATTTACCTTGTAAAGTCAATGGGAACTCGCAACTGACTTGTTCTCTAGTCTCAGAACCATGTCCCAAACATTGGTACGAACTATGGAGTCATACTCCTCCACCATAACATCAACCCAAATTGGTTGCTGCACTACTTCCTTAAAGGAAGATGGCTCGGTCTCAACACATTCCCCATCAAGGGCCATGTATCCAGTCTACCTCTCAGGTGACCTCCTCTGTCTGCGTTGAGAAGATGGTGCTCCCACATTCTCTCTCGCATCCTCCAACAATTTGTCGGCTTCTCTTGTGCACTTCCGTCCATATCTGGAAGACTCTGCTTGAGTGGATTTCTCCACTCCTATAACCTCTGCATGTGGTTGCTCCGCATCAGTTTGAGGCTCCTCCTCCTTAGGAACCAACAGTTCCTCCATAGTGTGTAGTTGGAGCTCCCTCTCAAGGGAAACTCACATGGCCTTGTGCTCATCAAACTTGAGATCTTTGTGAACCACTGTCCTCTAATTAGTAGGCAAGTACACCTGATAGTTGTGAGGCGTATTAGTGTACCCCACAAATATCCCCAACTTTGCTGTCAACTCAAGCTTCTTCTGTGCATCCTTTTTCACATGGCAATATATTGATGAGCCAAAGATCCTGAAGTGACACACATTTGGTCTCTTATTGAAGAAAGCTTCCTCTTGTGTCTTTATCCCAAGTATACGATGTGGGCTTATATTCTGCAAATAGACTGCTGTGTTGCATGCCTCAGCCCACAAGTGAAGTGGTAGGCCTTGGTCATGCAGCATTGCTTGTAATGCCCCTACAATAGTTCTGTTCTTCCTCTCAGCCAACCCATTCTATTGTGGGTTATGAGGTACTGTCAACTCTCATTTAATTCCTTCCGCTGCATAGAATTCATTAAACTCTTTATATACATATTCTCCATCGTTGTCACTTCTCAAGGCCTTGATCTTCTTCCCTCACTCTTTCTCGACCAATTCTTTGAACTCACAAAACTTGTGAAAGTTTGGTCCTTCTTCTGCATGAAATAAATCCAGCATTTACGAGAATAGCCATCAATGAAAATCACATAATACCTTTGCTTCGCTGTGGATGCCGTTGAGAATGGTCCACGCAAATCAATATGAACTCGCTCTAAGATAGCCTCTGTAGAAATTCCCACTGTAGATCAACGACTAAAACACAATACAAGATCTACTTCTACAACACTTTGTGGAAGCTTAATCGAATTGAGCAAGATCAAGAGAACACATATAACTGAGAATGAGAAATCAATCACACATAACACAAAAGAAATAACTTGGGGAAAGCCTCAGCCTAAAACCCCAACTCTGTATTATAATACAAGTGGAAATCTTTTTCAAGTTACAAAAAGAATGAGCTCTCAAGCTATCCTTCTCTCTCTGCAATCAAATAATACAGCTCACAGACTGAATAGACAATGTATATGTCCTCCTCAGGCCCTCCAAGCTTCCTATTTCCTTGCACAATTTTTCTTGGGGTCCAATGATGTGACATGTGTGAATTGGCCTCATCACACTCACTAAACCTGAAGAAGTAACTACACAATCCTCAAGGAAATACTTCATTCGGCATGCAAGGAATATTCACAATGGCATATTCTAGAAATTGATAGTACACTGCCCCTCCATCTGTTCTCAACTGGGTCTCTGTCTGAACTTACATGCATGAGTTATTTATGAGAGAATACCTAGTTATCTGAAGTGCAGTGGTTACATGCATGCAAGCATTAACTGATTGAAATTACATTAATTCAACAAATTGTTTGAATTAATCTAACTGGACTTGACTCAATTAACTAAGTCAACTAATTACAACTCAACATTAGAACTCATCCTTATCTCTTTAACTGATGGATAAATTCCTTAGTTAATGGAGAAACTCTTGCATGTCCCCACATAGACTTCATGTTTGATTTTCCTTAACTAATTAACTCAAGATGAATTAATTAATTAATTTACAAATAGATACTAAGATCAAATTAGAATTTTACTTCATTGTTTTAGTTTAGGGACTGACTAAAATAGGAAGGTATCCCAAAATGCTATTTATAGAATGCTATTTTTAGCACTTCCATTTTTCCATCCATTGTTGCTAAGATCAACACTGGCTGAATTGCTATTTATAGCAGTGCTATTTTTAGAAATTCTATTTTTAACATTTCTTGTTGCTATTTTCAATAGACTCTACTCGACTGTCTTGATCATGAAAGGAAGACTTGGTGTACTTTCCCAAGGTACAACCTTTGCATGTGTCAACTTGCTCAAGTTTACATTTGGGAAGTCCTATCGATATCTACTACATTATCTTCAAAGCCCCATGATGCAAATGGCCCAACTGCCTGTGCCACAACTCGCTAATGTCTTGGCTTTGCACCAATTCTGCTTTTGTCCTCAATGATGAAAAATCATCTACCTCTAGTTTATAGAGATTCTTCACCTGAATCCCTGTCCTCTTGGTCTGACCCGTGGCTATGTGTCTTAGGAATGCATTTCCTTTACTGAAGACAACATCATAGCCTTTATCCTCCAACATCGTGATTGATACCAAGTTCTTCTTCAGTCCAGGCACATACATCACATCTGTTAAGGTGAGAGGAGCTCCATGCTCCCTCTAAAAAGCAACCATGTTGTCACGCGGAATGAGTCGAGGTTGCGGACAAGATCGACCTTCCTAGTATCTAAAGATATCTAGTGACAAGCAAGCCAATCAAAAA
>APFE030083585.1:122654-160217 GCA_000404065.3 Pinus taeda
CTGGTTACTAGCATCGAGGCTTTTACCAAGCGAAGAGGAAGAAATGGAGGAAGAAAAATTAGGTGAAGAAGGTAAAGGGTCAACAAAAGGTTGGTGATGTTGAGATGGTGAACTCTGTTGAGGTGAAGCATTTGGTTGAGGTGGAACAATTGGAGTATTTGGGGCCAACGAAGTTGAAAATAACCATATCGGTAAACCTATTGTAAATCCAGGTAATGACAAAGTAGCCATATAAGGAGGACCAACATTTCCAAAGAAAGGAAAAGTACTAGGATCCTCGTTAAGAGGGGTTCCTTGGTCGGTAAATTCCGGAAGAGTTGCCATTATATTCAACTTTAGTGAATTTTATTAACAATTTAAAACTAAAATTAATAATTCACAATTCACACCTAACAATTAAAATTCACAAATCACACCTATGGTCTCTAAAAGTAAAAAAAAAAACAAATTAACACGCTCTATCAAATCTAGGAGTCAAACCACACACGAACAGTAACTTTCCTTGTCGAAAACACTAGTTGGTGATGAAATCCGACGTCACAGAATTCAATACAGAAATGGCGGTTGGAACAGTTACCCCGACAACCTTCTTAATGAATAGACTGGCACAAGTTTCTACACTAAACCGTCTCGAGTGAAGAGAACCCCCCAGAAAATCCAAGTGAGTCTAGTCGACGTCTGCTCCAGGAACAGTGGGATATTCCCTCCACCGTCACCTTAGGAAAGAATCCTATATAATATGGTCACTATGGTTACCAATGGAAAAAAATATACTTGGGCGAATAGTCTACGGTCCGATACGCACGCAAGGGAAGAGTAACAAGATCAATCCCCTAGAAGGCTCCTTGACATAATCCAAGGTTTACCAACAAGTGACCCCAGGCTCCTCGACAATGTTTAATCCGAGGTTTACCATTTTTAATACGTGAATGTCTAGCGTCGTTCCCAATGAGAAAGGATTGATTACCCCACTGGTTCGGACACGATCTCGTGCTTCTCCTTTAAGAGGAGATTTCCCAGAGCATAGATGTAACAATTGGAATTTATCTCCTACTGCAACACACAACTAATTGTTTGTTTTACTATCTTGGAGAGTTAATTACTCCCTACTCCAAGATACTAGCCTAAGCTAGATTGGTGTAATAGAGCCCTAGAAATAAAAAGATTACTAGATTAATTTTAATTAAGCGCGGTGTTATTTAGGCTGTTATTACTCAAAGGGATAAATGGATATGAAACCAATGGTGTTATGACCCGACCCAAAAATGAATGCAATCGAATATGATAATGTAATCTTTTCAATTTGATGAATCCTAACTAAAGTAAGGAGAGAGTTTCCATTCACTTCCCACAATGCAAAAAATTGATCACTAAGAGAAAATATAACAAATTCTCTAATGCACTAATTTCATCAAGAAAAACTAATGCAAATCAATTCCAAAACAGTTTTTATTTTTATTTTTGTGTGTTAAAAACAAGCATAAAAATATGTAAATTCAAATCAAAGAAAGATGATCTAAATCTACGATTGATTTTTCAGAATGTAAACTATGCAATTTTAATCTATGCACAATTCACTTGAAAAGTATGCAAATGTAATCTATGCACATTTTTCATTCATATTCTGAAAATGAGAATTCTAATTATGAAAATGTGATCTATGCAAGAGAATTCTCAAACACAAGATGATTCTAATGTAATATAAGAACCAATCAAGTGCAAGTCATGAAAATTGGGTGAGAGTTCCAAAGATCAAAAAATAAAAACACTCAAAGGCGATTAACACTCATACACAATTTAGCCCCCCCCATTGAATGAGGGGGAATTTTTTTTGCAAAAACAAAAGCAAAAAGATGCAGAAATGTGAAAAGATTGAGACAAACCTCCAAGTAATGACCAAAGGAAATCAAATTAAGAATTTCTCAAAAAAGAGACTCAAAACACCCAATTGATAAAAGATTAAAACAGGAATGCCAATGGAATTAACCTAAGAAAATTTCCTGACAAGTCACGTGCAGATCTAGGCAGAGGCTAAAAACACATAAACAAATCCTAAGCTGATTGCAAGAGAAAATCTTAAGTTTTTCAAAATTTTGACAGGGTCCGCAGGCCCGCAGTTCACACAGGTGCGATACCGCTCTGTGTGAAAAGAAAAAGTGTGGATAGGTCCGCACTGTGTCGCACTCCGAGGGTGCGGTCCTCTCCCAAAAGTACGAAAAACAAAAAATAATCCAAGGTCTACTAAATCTACCCAATTCCACACACAACAAGCCAAAAACAGAAATGAAAACACAAGTTTCTCAGGTCAAAGTAAAAACAAGGAAAACAATCAAGTCCCCAGCGGAGTCGCCATTTTGTCACGCAGAATGAGTCGAGGTTGCGGACAAGATCAACCTTCCTAGTATCTAAAGGTATCTAGTGACAAGCAAGCCAATCAAAAACTATCTTTCTCTAAATATGCAATTAAAAACAAAGGCAAACAAGTGTTTTAGGCCTAGCTTAGGTCCAATGCAAGTTTGTGGAAGCCTCGCTCCCTTGCTCCAGATGAGCTTCCTTGAAGCGTAAGTCTGCAAACACAAGCAAGCAAAAAAATTAAATAACACCTGAAAAGCCAATATCATAAAGCATATTCACCATAATGATCAAGGAGATTATGAAACAAACCACATAAGACAATTTTTTGAGAAAAATGAATCTGATTGTATTAATTCAAATGAAAGAAGAACTTTACAACCTGTGCCTTGATGTTGTACAAGCTCCTCCCAGGGTCCGACAAGAAGTCTCCTCTACTTTGACAAGTTTCACTCACTTCCCGATGAAACCAAAAGGTATGTGATCTCTCCTCTCAAGTTTAACTAGGAAGTCCCATTTCCATCAGCATTTACCCTCAAAATGTTCATCTTCTAACCTCCCTAGCAATTGACCCAATGCCTTAATTTATAGTGCAATGGAGGGAAGTTACTAGGTCCTCCTTCAAAGGGATAGCTCCTCCTATCAAGGGATTAGCTCCTTCTCTTTTGGGATGCATGAACCACCTTGGAGCGAACAATCCACGTCAAAATTATTTCTAGAAACATCTAGAATTAACCCAAAGTGAGTTTTTTAGAATAAACTTGCGCCTTTTTGACTTTTACAGGGGTACACACCCACCCCTTTACGGACAGAGCATGCAGATATGCAGGTAACATGAACAAAGGGTGCAGGCCCATAGGCAAAAGTAAGAGAAAGTGCAGAACCAGAGTTTTATTGATTTTCAATGTCTTTCTCTCATTTGCAAAGCTTGACATGAAGAGCTAAGGTCTGAGACTTGCTTAGGAGGCTAGTATAAGTGATGATAGACCCATACTGACTGCAAATAGTCATGGTGACGATATTTTTGTATAACACATGTCCACTCCTAAAACACTATACCTTCCACTGTCACCCATCTCTATGCACATCTTGAGGTATTTCTCCTCCAAGGCACTGAATAAATTTTTATCGCCAGTCATGTGGAATGAGGCTCCACTGTCAAGATACCAGACGCAACCCATAATCGATGACACCATGCATGCGATGAGGGTAAAGTCCATTTGCAACTGAGAGGCTAATGCGTCACCTTCTTATCTTTCTGAGGATCCCTTCTTGGACTTCTTCGATGTGCAATTAGTCGCATTATGTCCCATCTTGTGACAATTAAGCATCTTTAGACATGTCACTTATCTTCCCTCCATGAGAAGAATTCGATTTGAAATTGGAAGCCATCCCCTTCCCTTTCCTTCCCTTTCTTGCTAAGGCCATATTTTATTCATCATCATTCTTGGATGAAGAACCACCTCGTGTGCTTCTCTTGATCTCCTCCTGCATAAGATCTGACCATAGTCGTTCCCAATCCGGCAGTTTCTCCCTTCCATTCATAGAGTCTTGGTAGCTATTGCAACTCTTTGGAAGGCCAAGGAGAGTGAGGCTCACCATATCATCATTGGCAGTAGTTATTCCCACACTACCAAGCTCATCTTTGTAGGTGGTGAGCTTGTTTAGATATGTGGAAATAGTTTTTACCTTCTCCATCTTGATTCTTCGAAGCTTATCCTTGAGTGCCAATTTCCTTTGGTCACTAGCATTATGGTAGAGGTCCTTCAATGTCTTCCACCTTGAAAATGGAGTATCCTTCCCATGGAGACTCGAGACAATATGGTGTCGAACTCCCTCAAGGATGATTCGTCTCGCCTTTGCCACACACTTCATCAACTCAGCTAACTCTTGTGCATTAGTTGAAGCTCGCTTTAGGATTTCTTGATCAATGAATTCCTTCAAGCCATTGTCTTCTAATACAACCTCCATTCTATCTTTCCATGCTATGTAATTCGAGCTACCTTCCAAGGCATACTCGAGTCTCAAGCCATAGAATTCCATTGGCCAACCTTGAAGTATGATATGAATTCGATTTGCACCTACAACCCCAAACTTCAAATTTCAAATTCTGTTCTCACTATACTGTTCACAGCTCTGATACCATGTAGAAAATTTGTGATAGGTTAACTTGATAATGCAATATAAATCAAAGCAGAATACTATAACCTACTTCTACTATCAATTTGTGAAAGCTTAAAGATTGAGCTGAACAATATAACCAGAAGAAGGAGAATCAATGGCACAATACACGTGAAAATACTTTTGGGGAATGCCTCAGATAAAACCCCACACTATTGTATTATCATACATGGTGGAAATACATAGGAATTATACAAAGCCTTAGCTCTCACAGCTAGCCAGCTCTCAGTACAATCCTCACAGATGCTCACAGGAAATCTTGGCTTCTCTCCAACCTTCCTCTTTGCCCTCCATGCTCATATTTCCTTACGTCGTTCCTTGTGGATGATTAGCCTATCACCAAGTGAAAAAAACAAACCTTCAAAACTACGCAATCCTCAAGGATGAATCCTTGACTGCATGCATGAGTTTTCTCCATGAGAAAACACATGCAAATGATAGTACGCTATCCTTGAACATTAATCTCAGCAGGGTATTTCTCATAATAGACATGCATGAGTTTGTGATGAGGGAATCTTCAGTTAACTGGAGTAGCACTAGTTGAGTGCATTAAGCACCAACTGACTGTTAAGTCACTATTAGTTCCTCAAATAGTTTGGAACTAATTTAACTGGATTTAACTCAGTAAACTGAGTTAATAAATTACAACTCAAATATAACTCAATCTTATCTCCTTAATTTAAGGGATAACTCTTGCATGACTTCAGAAAGACTTCTAACTTGAATTTCTTCAACTAATTCATTTAAAATAAATTAATTAATTATTTCCAAGTAGCTATTAAGACTAAATTCGATTTTAGTTCACAATATAATTCAATGAGAAATTAAATTGGAATATTCTTGTACCCATATTTCAATCAATACCTGTGTCCCTCTCTTCCTTAATAAATAACATCAAATATAATATGATATGAAAAAGAATAAAAACATATGAGATGAGAAGTGGAAGTCACATAACTTCCTCGATTTTTAGGAGAATACATTAAAAGAGAAAATTCCTTTACAGTGAAGTACCACTTTAGGGTAAGACCACCAACACAAGACAATCCCTCATGATTTTAAACATTTGTTGAGTGTTGTGGTTTCTTACTATGTAATATTTGTTTTTAATTAATTCTAAAGGAAAGAAAAGCATGCTACTTGATAGCTTATGCTTTTGGATGGTCAAACTTTAAGCAGTAAAATCCTTATTTTGAATTTTTTCACACCATTGTAAAGGAAATTGTTGTTTTATATAGGAAAACCACTTGAGGAGTGATCAAAATTTCTCTAAATCAAACCTTTTTAAGACCTAAACACTAGCACGATATTAGAAAGCATGGAAAATTTGTGTGTGGTAATATTAGGCACTTTAGGTAGATCTAAACTTATCAAAGCCACAATTTCAAAAGTTTAGGAAAAAATTAAGTTTCAGGTGGGTTTAATAAAATGATGTTTTCAAAAGTATGCATTTGGAGGAGATTTAAAATTATTAATAAGGAACAGATAAGTTTTGTAGGGTTCGATAAATTAATGTTTATGAACCTACGTAGTTGGAGGAAATTTAAAATTATAAAAGTTAACATTTCCAAAATTAGTTACTAAATTAGTGTTATGGATTTTAATGGATTAGACTTTGGAAATTTTTAGTATCTTGAAGACACAAACTATGATAATAACAATTTGGTTGTGTTTCAAGAATTGTAAAATATTAAGTTTCAAAGTACTTGAGAATTCATAAGAAACCAAAAAATCTAAAGCTTAAAATTTTGAATTCATTGAGTGTTCAAAGAGCTCAAAAGATCAAGCACCTAAACCTTGAAACAATGAACTATGCATCCTCAATTTCTAGCTTTCAAGGAATTACATCTTTATTGATTGTTTCCATGATTTTCGGTCTTGGATTTTTTTTTCAAATCCTAATTTCTTGATACCTAACTTTTTGGAACCCTCAATGCTTATTCAAGTTAAATCCTTTGGTTTTTAGGATTTTAGATTCCTCTCAGGGTTTTTATTTTTGGAGGCTTGATCTCCTAGCCACACTTAGTCAATTTTGGATCTATAGTGTTAAAAGATTTTGGATCCCTGGTGGGTACATGATTTCCTAAAATCCTTAGGAAATATTTAGTCACTCTATAATTTTTTGGGTTTTAGATCTTAGAATTTATGTGCCCCTTTGAGTACCTTATATCCTAAAGACCAATTTTTTGAGACCCTTCACACTTAGTCACTTTCTCACCATTATCATTTTGGTTATTGGACATCTTTAGTCTCTTCAATTGCTTAATTTTTTTAAGATTGATTTTCTTAAACTCTTGTGATTTGGTCCTTTTATCACATTAGATTTTAAGACATTTAGGTTCATTTAAGGGATTTTTTTCATAATTTAATTTCCTAAAACATTCCCATACTTAGATGAAAAGTCATTTTTATGGTTAATATTTTTAAAACATTGGTTTCTTTTGATATGTATTTTCTAAAGGTCCAATTTCACGTGTTTAATAATGATAGGAATTATATATTTACACATTAGGAAGATGTCCACATAATTGATTTAGGTGGTCCTTGAAGGTTGGTTGTATGTATAGGAAACAAGAATGATCACTACCTCTTTCTATGAAATGACGATTGTCGTGATATTGATTGAATTAATAGAACTTGATAACTAGCTTAGGTGCATAAGATAACTTGAATTGTCCCACTTTAATTACCCATGTGTCTTTCACATAAATTTCCTATTAGAGGAAATTTTAGCCTAAAAGTGGCCTCCTAAGGAAAAATAATAAAATAATAGTTAAAATAAGGAGTTGTATCTATGTAAGACTTGTTGGAGCTTCTGACATATTTCTTGCTGGATTTCGTCAAAAAACATTATGGTGAAATCTTGATTTGTGTTGTTTAAACTAGTTTTTTTTATTGCATATATGGATTCAACACCCTTAAAAACTACCAAGTCACTTCGATTATGAAGAGTTCACCTGTCAAACTTGTGATTTCAATGAATCCCTACAAGATTCTAGATAGATTAGATTGGAAAATAAACTAGAAAGCTTCTAAAAAATTCTTACTTATAGACAATGACTTAAAATAATAAAATAAAAGTTACGAATTTTGGAGGGAAAAGAAGAAAAATACTTTTTTATTGTACTTTTGGATTATCTCCTTATAGGTTTTACTCAAATTTCAAGTGCAGACATTCGTTGGATGCAGAATTAAATTCCACATCCAATGAGTACCCATTATGCATACTTTTGAGAAGAACCACATTGATAAAAAAATGAAGATACATTAAAAAACATGTTTCAACACACTTTTTTAATGTATCACCATTTTTTAATCAATGTGGGTCTTCTCAAAAGTATGCATAATGGATACTCGTTGGATGTGGAATTTAATTTTGCATCCAACGGATGCCTACAATTGAAGTTTGAGTAAACATATAAGGAGATAAGCCAAAAATATAATTAGAAAAATATTTTTCTTCTTTTCTCTCCAAATATTTATGTGTGCCTCCTTTTAAATTTAAAAGATTTTGATTGGTTTACATATTATTACATGGAAATTACATTAAAATTTCATGGACACATTTAGGCTAAAATTTTCTCTAATAAATATGTGAACTAAAAATAATGTGATGATGTTGATTATCATTGAAATATTGTATTGATACTAAGTTATAATAACGTGACACTAACATTTTTGTAGTACCTTGACATAATGATTTTCTAACATCAAACTATGGTTAGTGTTACAAAGATTTGATGCAATGTTAATGTTGTCATTAATTCATATGGATGCATATTTCGAAGTATGATATTCTCATGGAAGAAGATATGTGTTGTGATCAACCCCTCCATTGTATCATTTCCAAATTTGTTGCACACGTCTAATTTTTGTAAAAATAGAACACAACAACAAATAACTCCTTATGAAAGGTTGATACCCGCTATCCATAACAACCTTCTATATAACAACTTGTCCAATCAACAACTATAATAAAATCCTCTATTACAATTCTTACTTTACAGATCCTCTTATTTCTTGTTGGTCATTATTATGATTCTCTTACCTACCACAATTTCGTCTCATGGTTAACCAATCTTTCATTACTTTCACAGTGACCAACCTTCAATAAAATAGATCCTTGCATAAATATAAACACAAATAGATGATTTACTTGTTAGCTAATATGTGACCAATGGAATTATTAACTAAATAATTTATTTTTTCTCGTGGTAATTTCTCTAATAGGTAGCTCAATCCATATCAAATGGACATTAAACATCATCTTAAACTAATAGTCTTTTAATAATTAATAAATTATTTTAATTTTCTATTTCACAATAAGTAATATTATGTATTTAAACAATAAAAATAATAAAACATGAACAATATTAAAAGAAACATACGCTTAAACAAGTAAATAGAAATATAAATTTAGAAAAGTAAATGGAAGAACAATGAGATTAAACATATAAAATATAATTTTTGTATTGATAATCCAAAAGAAAGAGTAATTTTCATGGGCTTATTTAAGGAAGAATTTTTTTTTTAACAAAGCTCCCATACAATTACATTCTTTGACAAAACATTCCATAGCTTACTAGCTATATCAAAAAACTTGTCCTGTCATTAATAAGCACAAACCATTTAGTGGGCCTTACTTAATAAATAGGACTCATTTACATTAAATAACTACCAAATAACTACATAATGAGTAAAATTCAAAGAATATGGCCTCATACAACCATTACTTCTAAGTAACCTCAAAGTTGGGATAGTAGGGTAGAGTCCTAACATGCCCTCTCCCTTCAAGTGTGGCATTGTTGTCAAGGATGGAGGTGTTGAAGCTACTGTAAAAAAACGATTGTTATTTCACTAGTGGCATTTTCCAATTGTATATCCTTCTACTAGATTGAGACCTCGTGAATTGTGTGATGGCTTGATTGACTTTCACTTCTAGCCAATATTGTCATTAGGTGTATCCAAATGAAACTATCTTTATCAACTTTGGGAGTTTTTATGTAAATTTGGTAATTGGGCTACCTAACGGATGAGCCTCAGTATTACAATAATAATATTGTAACTCCCAAGGCTATTGACTTTAATTATCAACCTAAGGTGCATACAAACTTAAGAGGTGGTAGTGCTATATGCACAGTAGGCTAAGTTCTACTCAAGTCACTCTGAAGCAATGGTCTAGACCAAGGTATACAAAGAATACACTATGAGCTGAATCTATATTTGTAAGGAAAGAAATTACATGAAAGTAAAGTTCTAATCTATTTGTAGAAATGGAAATGTTACTCTATTTGAAAAAATGAAAAATGCTACTTTTGAAGAAAGGTAAATGCTGACCTACTTGTTCAAATGTAAATGCTACATTGAATACAGAATTGTAAAGGCTACACTACTTGCAAAAATGTAAAGGCTACACTACTTTAAAAAAATTGACATCTAATCTAGTTGCAAAATGTAAATATTGCATCAAAAGGAAACCTAGTCCATGCACAAAAAAATGACAATGCTTGAAATAGAAACCCTAGCTTAAAAAGCATAAAATAAAGAAAGAAATTCTAATCTACCTTGCATAAAGTATAGAACATGAAATCAACCTTTAAGCACTACATTCAAGAGAGATTATATCCTAGCAACAAATTTCACTAGGTGCTTCATAAAGTAATCATGAAAATCATCATTATGCTCTTCAATTCATGAACCTCTCTACTAACCCTAATTATTGACATGTATTGCAGTGGTAAAAAGGAAAGTCCTAAGTGGTATTTGGTCTTCCTCAATCATGGTTTCAGAGCATAAGGGAAATTATTTTAGGCTAGGTAGAAAAAATCAAGATTCAAGGACAACCTGGTCAAGCTTAGAGGGCTTTTACATGGTGCTACATGATTGCTACAAGATGCTACAAGATTTCCCTGGTTTTCTATAGGATTAACATTATAAGGGTGATAAAGGAATTATGAATGCGGGAAAGGGTAGTGGGAGGTAGGAGAAGGTTGTATGTTTCCCTTGCCAAGCTTGTTACCCTTTAGGGGCCCATCTTGCACAAGGAACAATGCACACGGTGGCCATAAAAGAACCATAAATGTACTCTTGGTGAACAATGTTTTGAAGGAGTTGTTGAGGTAGAACGGTAGGATCTTGGTGGGGATTCTCGAGGATGCAAACTTCAAAGTCAATAATTGAAATACGGTTGATTTGGTATATCAAGAACCTTATAATTAGTTTGTGAATTTAACTCTACCTATCTACACTCCTCCTTAGGCGGTCACCCTCATGCGATCTCGAGCTGAATCTGTGGGCTTATCTCTCTGGTTAAAAGTCACTTATCTTTAGTCCTTAGGGTTATTTGTCACTTCTTCCTTATTGTCGCAAGGCATGAGTGAAAGAGGAGGGTATGGGTTACGGCCCTGTGACCACTGGTGATTTGTGAAGGTTCTATGTCTATGTGAAATGGCTTCGACTTCTTCTCTTGCAGGGTCTCTGTCTTCACGAGATGCACATGATTGGTACATTGCTCTTTTTGTATTATTATCTTTCAAATTTTTCTCAGATTTTCACAGTCCTATATGTAATTTTTATAATTATTTTTCTTCGTGTTCAACAGTCTTCGACTTTGCTCCTGGGAAACTCAGCTTCGTCATGCACAGGTAGGTTTTTGTTCTGTTTCTTTCCTTCGTGTTTTGTTTTCGTCTTACTGATCTCTTAGCTCCTTTGTGAGCAGGTTAAACCCTTTGGTGATCTTACTGTAATGGAGTCTTGTTTGTTCTTGTTCTGTCTTCCCGCCTTCTGGTTCGATGGCTTGCCTCTCTAGATAAAATATAAACATAATCCTTCACTTACTCTCCTTCTAGTTATGTTTATCAATCGCATTTTCTTGTGGCTTTTTGACTTGGGTATTTTGTCATGGTTGCAGGTTTGGAACTTGGGTGGCTCCTTACTGTCTTAGAAACCCAAGGCTCCCCTATGCGAAGAGGGTAGGGTCTTTCCCTTTGTAGCTTGTAGTTTTAATTTCATTAGAACTTAAATCCCCGAGAGGGTTTCTGCTATACTGTATTTATTGAATGGTTTGTACTTGCCCCTCATTGTTTGAATGCATTACCAAACTTGTGAGCAGGGTGGAACCTTAGCCGTTTGATAATATGTAAAATCTTTTATAACCCTTGTTGCGTTATTGTTCGACACTTTTTGAAGCTTATTCAATGTATATTCTAGACTCTTTGAAATGGAATAAATTTAAATTCTGTTTACCAAAGAATTTATTTAGAAATGTACCTATGGTTTCTCCTTTATAATGTTGTTCTCACTCAGTTTGTTACTTTTGTAGTCTTGATTTGAAGCACGTTGTTCCTTCCTGCTTCCTTGTTAATTCAGGTGCATTTTGGTTAATTGTCTTGGTTTCTGTGTTGTTGGTTTGTTAATCAAACAGAGCTCAGACTATAGTTAACAATCTATCTAGGTTTAAGATGAAAATATAACATATAATTATAGTAAATTTATGATAATAAAATACTTCACACACACAGTTTATCAAATGAATTATTTCTGATTATTCTTCTTTCGTAAGATTGCAGAGCCCCACAATGTGGATCTGGTTTGGTTTTTATGCCTTTCCAAGATTTCCACATGGTTGAGAAACTGTATTTTAGTTATAGAACAGTTTCTTGAAACTAATTCCTAACATTTAACTAATCCTAATCTAACTATTCTTTTAATTTCAAATTATAATGGCTGTGTTAGCCCAAATTTAACTTAAAACAAAAATAAAATAAAATTCAAAAACTTCTTCTTCTGTCCAGCAAAAGAAGTCAATTCTAGTTGTCGTCTTTCAATTGGATGCTCCTACATCAGGCTCCTGGGGTAAATTAAACTCATGGCTCCTATTCATGAGCTCTTCAATAGAGTACTCGACGCTTTGAATTTGGGCAGCATCCAACTAGGAATAGTCCTCAATAGGACGGTCCTTCCATTTAACCAAATACTATAAATATTCCTTCTTTTGAGTCTTCGTGGCCACGCATGTATCTAAAATTTGTTCAATCTTCACAGGCTTTATTGGAGGCATTTGTCTAATCCACGATTCTTCCTCATCCTAGGTGTCCCGTGTTCGTCTCTCCGAACTGTCTTCCTCATCAACAACAATGTAAGGGTACAGATCTGCCACATTAAAAATTGGTGAGATTCCTATCCCTGGAGGTAACTGTAACTCATAAGAATTTGCATAAAACTTCTGAAGGATTTTGCAAGGCCCAATATTTTTCATTTTCAATTTGTTGTATTCACCTTTTGGAAACCTCTCCTTGCATAAGTGTGCCAGTACCAGGTCTCCTACTTCGAACTGTACCTCTCACCTTTTGAAATCTGCTTTCTGTTTGTATTTTTGGATTTTGTCTTGTAGCTTCAATTTTACCTGTTCATGTAGATCGTTGATTTCCTTCGGGAAATCTTTGCCATCAACACTCTTGTGCTCCAATTGATCCAATTGATCCAAATCCTGCAACTCATATATTCCACGTGGGTGCATTCCATATAGGATTTGGAAAGGGCTTCTGCCCATGCTTTTGTTGGGCGAGTCATTATAAGCAAACTTCGCTTGTGCAAGCACAAGATCCCATTGTCTGGAATTTTCATGAACCAGACTCCTTAGCAGATTTCCCAGACTCCGGTTCAAACTTTGGTTTGCCCATCTTTTTGTGGGTGATAAGCTGAGATGAAGTTCAGTTTGGTGTCTAATTTCTTCCACAAGGTTCGCAATAAATGGCTTGTAAAATTTAAATCCCTGTCCGAGATGATGGTCTTCGGAAAGCCATGTAATTTGAATATCTCTGTGCAAAATAAGTGTGCTATATGTGTGGCATCACTAGTTTTTCTGCATGGAATGAAATGTTCCATCTTGGTGAAATGATCCACCACCACCATGATGGAGTTGAATCCCCATTGTGTATTCGGCAGACCTAAGACAAAGTCCAAGATAACTGAGTCCCATGGTCTGTTTGGAATGGGAAAGGGTGTATACAACCTTGCATTTTTCGTTGCGACCCTTTGCATGCTGACACACTTTGTATCTGACCACAAATCTCTGCACGTCTCTTCACATCCTCGGTTGATAGTAAAAGTTGCTCAACTGATCCAAAGTCTTGTTTATGCCAAAATGTCCCGCCAAATCTCCATTGTGGTTTTCCTGGATCAAGTTCTCTCTCATAGAGCATTCCATAATACACTACTATCCTCCTTTGAGCAACAACCCCTCCTGCATATTATAGTCCAACCATGGACTATTGTCCCTCAACAATGGATTTTGGCAAGCTTCATAAGCTTCTTTAAAATCTGCATCTATTTCATACAAGTCCTTAAGATTTTCAAATCCTAACACCTGTACTATGCTTTCTTGTAGGATCAAACTTCTCCTACTTAATGCATCTGCCACTTTGTTGGCTTGACCACTAATGTGTTTCAAAACAAACATAAAACTCTGCAAGTACTCCACCCACTTCGCATGTTTATGATTCAGCTTATGCTACTGCGTGATGTACTGTAATGCAAAATTGTTTGAAAACAAGACAAATTCATTAGCCAGTAAATAATGTCTCAAATTATTTAGTGCTTGGATGACTGCATAAAATTCTTTGTCATAAGACGTGTACTTCTGCCTACTTTCATTTAACTTCTCACTGAAATAGGCTACTAGCTTATCTTCTTGGCTCCGTTCTGCACCAATGGTTGTCCCACTGGCATCACAACGAACTTGAAAAATTTTGTTAAAATATGGTAATCTTAGAACTGGTTTTTCAGTGATTTTATTTTTTAGTAGCTGAAAACTCGTCTCAGCTGACTCTGTCCAATGAAAAGACCAATTTTCCTTCTTAATGGTGTCCACCATAGGTGCACAAATTCCATTGAAGTTCTTAATAAACTTCCGATAGAAACTCACCAGTCCATGAAAACTTCTCACTTCAAACAAACTTTTGGGAGATGGCCAGCTAACTATGGTTGCAACCTTCTTTGTATCCATCTTCAACTCATTATCAGAAATCACAAATCTAAAATAAATCAACTCTTTCTTGAAAAAAGAGCATTTTTAAAAAATTTATCAGCAATTTATTTTGCTGCAATTTTTCTAGGACATACCTAACATGTCGAAAATGTTCTTCCTTCATCTTACTAAATATAAGTATATCGTCCAGATTTACGATCACAAATTTTCCAATGAATTCTTTCAGTATCTCATTCATCAAACACATGAATGTACTAGGAGCATTTCTCAGTCCAAATGGCATGACCAACCATTCATACAAGCCTTCATTGGTCTTGAAAGTTGCCTTCCACTCGTCACCTTCTCAAATCCTGATATGGTGATAGCCGCTTTTCAGATCTATCTTTGAAAAGTACGCTGCCCCACTCAGAAAATCCATCATATTATCCATCCATGGTAAAGGAAACCTGTATCTGATAGTAATCTTGTTTATCACCCAGGAATTAGTGCACATCCGCCATTCACCTCCTTTCTTGGGAGCTAAAACAGTCGAAACAACATAAGGGCTCAGATTCTCCCGAATCAACCCTTCATCCAACAACTCCTGTACCTTCTTTTAGATTTCCTCATTGTCTTTCAGACTCATCCAGTAAGTAGTCTTGTTTGGTGAACTAGCTCCCAGTATTAAATCAATGTGGTGACTAATGCTCTGCTTGGGTGGTAATTTGTCTGGTAGATCATCTACCAAAATATCACTAAAATCTTGCAGCATGTCCTGTATTTCCACAGGCAAGTCAGTAATTTCAGTATGTATCAATATTGTTCTTGGTCTCTGCAAAACTACATATTTCACCTCATTACCTTCAATCTGTCACAGAAACTCCTTTCCGCCTATTGGAAATGCTTTTGTTCCACTAGTTTCTGCAATATTTTCTTCTTTCATGGGAACTAGCATATACTTTATCCCATCCTTAACAAATCTACAACAATTCTTCTCCTCGTCATGGATGACCTTCCTGTCGTATTGCCATGATCTACCCAGTAGAATATGGCACACGTCCATAGGCATAATATCACAAGTCACCTTGTCCTTGTACTTGCCAATATGAAACTCCACCTTGCACTGCTCACCAACCAGCAGTTGGTGTCTTTTCTGCAACCAAGACACCTTATATGGAGTTGGGTGGTTCAAGTTCTTCAAACCGAATTTTTCCACCATTTCAGTAGCTACCAGGTTATCAGTACTTCCACTGTCTATAATTAATTTGCAACATTTCCCATGCGACTTGCACATAGTTCGGAACAATGGTTTCCTCTGTGTCAGATCAGCTACTTCCTTAGCTAGCTTTAGTAAGAAATTGTTCAACACCAAGGCTTCTCCTATTTTGGGCACAATTTCTACCTCATGTGGTGGTGCCTCTGTTACATTAGGTTGAGCAACATAAGCTCCCCAATGTCCAGCTTGCTCATTTTCAGGACATTCAAAGGACCTTTGTACCCATTTGTGACACTTTTAACATTGATAGGCATTTCCTCTACCTCTGCCATTACCTCTTCCACATTGGTATGGTCTTCCTCCTCTAATGTTACCTTCCCTCTCGCTCTGTCCTGAAGTCTTTGAACTACTACACTCTTCATTTTTGTTGGCAGTTCTACCTTACCAAAGGACTTTCCTCATCCTCTGTCGGAACCACAACCTCTCTTTGCATTCTGTTTCCTAGTAATATTCTCTTCTTCTTTCAAAGCACTCTGATACGCCTCATCTATAGTCTTAGGGGAAAGAATACTAATCTTGTCTAGGATCTCCATTTGTAGACCATTTAAAAATCTCAATGTCTTCTCGAGGGTATCTTCAACATACCTAGCTCTTAGGTTTACTTTATAAAACTCTTCAGTATATTCCTTTACTACCATGATTCTTTGCCTCAAGTTCTGCACCTGTCTGTAAAGGGAAGTTTGGTAATATTTAGGCATAAATTTTCATTTCAACTTCACAATCATTCTATCCCATTTTTTGATCCATGGTTTGTTCAATCTTCTCCTTTCTTCCTGCACATTGTCCTACCACAGTGTTATGTGTCCTTTCAACTCGGTAACAACAAACCTAATCTTCCTATCTTCACTGATTTCTTCATATTCTAAATATTTATCTAACTTACTTATCCGATCCAACAATGCCTCTGTGGACAAGCTTCTATCATAGTTAGAAAGCTCTGGTTTTGGCTTGCTGTTAGCCATTAAAACTAATTTCAACAGTTTGATCTTTGGTCCCTCTTCATCCAACCCGTCTGTCGTTGCTGCGTTTTCTTCCTCACTGTCATCTCCACCTTTAGGATCTTTGCACCTTCCTCTTCCACTTTTGCCAAATGTGCAGACAAATTTATGATCTCTTCTCGTAGCCCTTCATCTACTACAACTCTGATGGATCTACCCCGACCTCTTCTTCCTACCTCCATCTTCACTGAAGAAGAGAAACTTACTCTGATACCAAAATTGGTGGGGATTCTCGAGGATGCAAAATTCAATTTCAATAATTGAAATATGATTGATTTGGTATATCAAGGACCTTACAATTTATTTGTTAATTTAACTTTACCTACCTACACTCCTCCCTAGGTGATCACCCTCATGCGATCTCGGGTTGAATCCATGGGCTTATCTCCCTAGTTAAAAGTTACTTGTCTTTCATCCTTACGGTTATTTGTCGCAAGGCCTGAGCGAAAGAGGAGGGTAAGGGTTTTAGACCTCTGACTACTAGTGATTTGTGATTGTTCTCTGTCTGTGTGAAATGGCTTCGGATTCTTCTCTTGCAGAGTCTCTGTTTTCATGAGACGTACATGCTTGATACACTATTATTTTTGTATTATTATCCTTCAAATTTTGCTCAAATTTTCACAGTCCTGTATGTAATTTTTATGATTGTTTTTCTTCATGTTCAACAGCCTTCGACTTTGCTCCTGGGCAACTCGATTTCATCACACACAGGTAGGTTCTCATTCCAGTTTTTTCCCTCAAGTTTTGTTTTCATCTTACTGATCTTTTGGATCCTTCATGAGCAGGTTAAACCATTTGGTGATCTTACTGTGATGGAGTCCTATTTATGCTTGTTCCGTCTTCCCACCCTCTGGTTTGATGGCTTGCCTCTTCAGGTAAAATATCAATGCAATCCTTTGCTTACTCTCCTTTTAGTTATGTTTATCAATGACATTTTCTTGTGGCTTTTTGACTTGGGTATTTTGTCATGGTTACAAGTTTGGAACCTGGGTGACTCCTTGCTGTCTTTGAAGCCCAAGACTCCCCTATGTGAAAGGGTTAGGGTCTTTCCCTTTGTAGTTGGTAGTTTTAATTTTGTTATAACTTAAAACCCCAAGAGGGTTTCTTCTATACTGTATTTCTTGAATAGTTTGTACTTTCCCCACATTGTTTGAATGTGTTATGAGACTTGTGAGCAGGGTGGAACCCTAGCCGTTTGATAATATGTATAATCTCTTATAACCCTTGCTGGGTTATTGTTCGATATTATTTGGAGCTTATTCAATGTATATTCTGGACTCTTTGAAATGAAATAAGTTTAAATTTTGTTTACCAAAGAATATTTTTAGAAATTTACCTATGGTTTCTCCTTTATAATGTTGTTCTTGATCAGTTTGTTTCTTTTGTAGTCTTGATTTGAAGCACGTTGTTCCTTCCTAGTTCAGTTTGACTGTGATATAGCTTGTTGTTCCTCCTTGTTAATTCGGGTGTGTTTTTGTTAATCGTCCTGGTTTCCATGCTGTTGGTTTGTTAATCAAATAAAGCTCAGACTATAGTTAATAATGTATCTAGCTTTAAGATGAAAATATCAAATATAATTACAATAAATTTATGATAATAAAATACTTCACACACAGAGTTTATCAAATCAATTATTTCTGATTATTCTTCTTCCGTAAGATGGCAGACGCCCACAATGTGGATTTGGTTTGTTTTTTATGTCTTTCCAGGATTTTCACATGGTTTAGAAACCATATTTGAGTTACATAACAATTTCTTGAAACTAATTCCTAATGTTTAACTAATCCTAATCTATCTGTTCTTTTAATTTCAAATTACAATGGCTGTGTCAGCCCAAATTTAACTTAAAACAAAAATAAAATAAAATTCAAAAACTTCTTCTTCTGTCCAGTAGAAGAAGTCAATTCCAGCTGTTGCCTTTCAGTTGGATGCTCCTGCATCAAATCTGGTGGTAGGATAAGGAGTGTAAATGAAAAATCTAACCCTGCAAATCAATAGTAGTACTCGCGCTCCATAGAAAGTCACTCAATTCTGCCAAACAACTAGAGCATATTAACAATATTAAATTGCAGGAAATTAAAATGACCAAGAAAGGATGATTTGAATTTTTTTTTAAATCTAACCATGACATTAAAAGACAACCTATCTTTAAGTTTTCACAATATCTTAATCCACAAGGGACTATGCCTCCTATGCTTAATGAAAAATGTTAAACCAATCACTAATCTACTGAAAATAGAGATTCAAGAAGTATACCAATTCGATATCTAACAACTGCAAAGGAAAGTAAATATATATTTTTGGCTTTCCAATACATTATCCTCAACGACACTTCCCACATGAGAAGTTGTAGAAAGACCTTCACAAACAACTTTCAAAAACAAATTTTACTAAGAAAGGGAGAAATTGTTGTTAGGAAAGAAAATTCATGAATAAAATACACATGAGAGAGACTAGAGCCTCTGGGATGGGCCCTAATCCAAGGGGACTTAGACCTCTAAACAAGCTCAGATTGAAGATAATAGAAGATTTCTCATTAATATCAAATAGTGCACAAGTACATGACAAATGAATGATATTGACAAGTTCGAGCTCCTAGCTCTTAATAGTCTTTATCTTCTCCAAAAATTTGGATCCTATGAGCCCTTACACTTCCTTATTTATACAGAAATGACCAAGGGGAATTATTCTTGGAAAGAGGAATAATTCACTCAAAAATTATCTAAGAAGGTAGATCTAACTCCCTAAGGTCCTCACAATCCTCAAGTGCATAAGCTATCAGTGGATCTTCGAACTGTGCGCGAGTAAATACATGGAGCAAGTCGAGTTGTAGGTTACCAAATGTAGGGGACAAGCCTCCTACATCTCCTCCAGCTACTTCCAACGTATTTATACATAGTAAATGCACTTCAAATACACTATTTTCCTACACATTAATCACATTCGTCCACGATATATGACAAACATCCTTTAGTATTCCTAATAAACACATTATTGTCAAAAATATGTTATTAAATTTGGGGAAAGAGGTAAATATAGGATGAAGGATGGCCAAATGGGCCTTATTATATTCCTATTAATGAGGTCCATCATCACCCCCTTACTAAAGGTGTTTCTCACCCTCTAAGGAACTTAGCCATTTAGTTCCATCTCATGCATAGCCCTAGTGGTTACCCTAACATCCTAAAGTATCTATGAAGAAGTTCCCTCTTGAGGATGGAACCCTACATTTCTTTCTATTTCTACCCACTCTTGCTGCTCCCCAATATAATCCTTTCTTTCTTGTAGCCCTAGCAACAATGTAGGGCTAAACTTGAGCCCAATCAAGTTTCCCTTCAATCTTTGGACTATCCTCTTATATAAGGGTGTCTTCTCCAAGGCATTCCTTAATCTCTCTGGAGAGTGTCAATCCTTGATTTGTAAGGGGCAATGAATTTCATCTCCTTTGATAAGAAATATAAGCCCTCGATCCCTAGTAGCCTAAACATGTCCTTAAAGTGATGAATTTATTTCTCTTGTCTCTCTATGTAAAGTGGTGCCAACTTTGGATCCTTAGAGATGATATTATGGTTTTTGATGACAAGGTGGGGAGCCCTCAACTCTGAACTGATCCATAGGGGCTCATTATTCTCCTTGGATGTCATTCTTTTCACTTCTTCAATACTTTCCTCCTGATGGGTCAATGAAGGGGATAAGTCCATCAGTTGTACATCCCCCATCCTAGAATTTGGATCCAAAAATTTCATTTTAGTCAATATGAGGTTTTGACTGCATAATTCTTCCATCTTAGCTTGATCTTCCACACTTATGTTGTAGAAAAATTCAATAAAATGCTTGTAGTGTTGGAAGGATAGTGAAACATAGTATGCTAGAGTTTTAATTTGAAATTGAAGCCACTACTCTTTGAGGAACATGGCATATGTTTTTGATGGATGTCTGCATTGGGTGGCCTCCATGGCCAAGCTTACCATGGCTACAAGTTGTCCTTCATTCTCTTGCAACTACTATTTTAATCGCTGGTTTTCTATTTTCAATTGTTCCCTCATGGTTTCCTCTCTTAGCCTAAAATAAACCATTTATTTACCCATCTTATTTATTCTTTCTTCCATGAATCCCACACCCTCAATTGCTTGTTGTCACTGTGGAAAACACCCTCCAAAACTTTTCTTGCACTTGAATTTTGGAGGCCACTGAGGATCTTGCAATCTATGATCCCATGGTCAATTTGTGATCATCTAATTTTTTTATAAGTGACTTCTTCTTCTAAGTTTCATATTCACTTTCTTGTACATGCTAAACCCTCCGAGAACTTGCAAGTTCACTTCTTTCAATGCAAGCTTAGATAGACATTGCACAACTCTTGAAGATAAGGCTTGTGCAATCACTAGTGAAAATGATTGCACAATCTATAAGCACAATGTATTTCAAAACACATGTTGATAGTTTGTGCGCACTCTCCATTGACACTCTTCCTCACTTCGATCATAATTTTACTTCTATTTTGGTGAGTTTTCGCAAGTGTCACATTAACTTTCACAACTGTTGTTTTTTCTTGCATTCACTTTAATAAGTGTCATTTTAATGTTATATTCACTCTAGGATGTGTCATTTTCATTTTATTTAAGCCTTTGTAAGTGTTATATGTACTTTTCTCTAACTTTTTCAATTTTTGTCTTGTGGTTAAGAAAGTGTCACATCTAGTTAAAGGGAGTCATTTATACATTCTTGAAGGGTAGTTCTGATGCATTCTCCTAAACTAATGAGTTCTATCCATCATACATACATGCATTAGACACATTCACCAAGTCTTGAGCATTGTTTCATTAGTATCATCACTTGTGTCACAATGTGCATCTTAAGTGTCACAATTGGAGGAAAGTATTGTACTGTTGTTGTTTGACAACAAGAACATGTTGATTGTGGGTGTAAATGCTTCCATGTCAAGTGGTTGATCAGCTATAAGTGTGTTACCATGCTCAAATCATGTTATGATTCTATCTCTCACCTCTTCGATCCCACACTTAGCCATTTTCTGCAATTGATCCTTCTCCAATCAACGTCCTCCCAAACTGCCTCCCTAAATTGCGCATTACACAGTCTCAGGCCATAAGAATCAAATCTTGCCATCAAGAACTATGCAATGTACAGTCACTACCTCTAAGGACTATGCATTGCATAATCATAGTGCTCAAGGATTTTCTCTTTCTCCCCATAACTATGTATTTTTGCCTCCCAGTCATCCTATTTCTATGCATTGCATAGTTGTAAGCAAAACTCTGTCTCCTTGAACTATGCAAATGTGCGATCCACTAGATCTCTCTCTCTCTTGAACCGTGCATTACATAGTTAGAGTGGAGTAACTTGCCACAATATGAACCTCAAATGTGCAGTATTTCTTCTCAAGGCTCTAGTTTCTACACATTATGTAGTTTTAGTCACTAGTCCCTTGTCCCTGTCCTCTGGAACTACGCACTTCGCAAGCCATGAGCCTTCACCCTGTCCAATACCCATTTCTAGGTAAATTTATGGGTTTCATGAAGAGATTTAGACTTGGATATTTATAGACTAATGTCATCTTTTCATGAATGGATTTCACTTGCAGGTACTATAATTTCACATGTCAAGATGATTGTTCAAAGAGGAGGACAAGGAGATTATGCTAGAAGACACTTGGAAATATTTGAAGACAAGATGGTCAATAAAATGAAGATGAAGTGACAATAAATCATGACAAAAGTTTTAAGATCCAAATCACATAAAAGGCTCCATATCTTCAAGCGTTTTGGAAGAGAAAGAAGAAGAACATGCAACATCTATCATGAAGATACAAAAAAAGCAACAAGAAGAGCAGCTTGGCAATGCCACATCATCATGAATTTCCATGTCACCATTGCCAATTCATGGCCTGTACAAGTGCCGTCATAGTGTCATATATGTCAATGAGTCTTGCTACATGATGTGGAGTGTAATTATGTATTTTAGGTGATATATGAGATTGATATTCCTTGTATGATGGACCAAGTGAAGGAGTCATTACATGATATTGCAGATTGGTTTGCTATGCTTGAAGATATATACATTTGATGCTTTGGATGTCATATTTATCCTCACCTCATGCCATGATATGTAGCTAATAATATGGTCCTGCAATAAGTGGCTTATCAGTTGAGAAAAGGGTTGTTAAGAGTCCTTCGTAGAAGGAAGGAATCCCCTTGGCCCACTTTTCCTTGAGGATCAAATTGTATGAGTTGAAGAGCGATAAGGTGGTGGAGGTAGAAATACATGAGCTATAATTCTCACACTTTGTAGTCAAGGAACATCACGGATATGACCCTAGAAGAGTGTCTAGGAATCATTATGTAATTATGACAAAATGTAAATGTATGGAAGTCCAATAGTCACACGTGGAATATGAAAATGCACATGTAAACGTAAGAGTCACTTGGAAGTCCAAGAGTCGTGAGGGAAGCTCAAGAGTCACGAGGATATGAAAAGTCATTCCTCTTGTTATAAATACAACCTCATAACTCAAGCAAAGGGATTTTGGAGAGCTAGCCTTGACTTATCTATCTTGGCATAGGTGATAAAATCATTCTTTGGAGAAGCAAGAAGTGACTTAATACTCCATTATTGGAGCTAGTGGCTTGCCATTGTAACTGTGTATTTGGATATTTCACCTAATAAACAAAAACTAATTGAGGAGATACATTTTCGTGCATATATCATGAATATTGTAAGACTATTATTTGGATGTTTATGGTATATGTTGTGTTCATATGTACTAATAAATTTAAGTACTTCATTGGCATTGGTACTTATCTTGTTGAATATGTGTTGTATATGCTCTAATGATCTTTGTGTCTATGTGAACTATTTCACTAGATAACTAATGAATCTCTCCTCCCTCTTGTGTGCCTCTCTTAGGATAGTACTATTACTTCCCTTATAGAGACTCACTCTTACTTCCCCCTTGTGATGGTCTCCTTTTATACAATGCAATTGGTGTTCCACAATGTCAACTTACTTACTGATTTCAAAGGTTATGTGGATACCCTCTTATGTGATTCATTGTAGCCAAGGAAAATCTTACATTTATGGTGGCTAGGCCGATACTCTAGATGAGGATCCTGTTCTAAATAGTGTGAGGTATAGTTGGGACTTCACATTGGGGAGACCCCCTTAATTGATATATTTATAGCATCATCAACACTCCCTTCGATTTAGAAATTTGCATCCATGAGTGGGTTCAACTTCTTTCTTTATCTAGCTCAAGGAGGATAGGGATTGAAAATTTTGTGGGAATTATTTGTCCCTATTCATAAAATCTGTAATAAGACTCAAGATCTAGATGAGGACTAGTCTCTTGTAGCTCCTGTGGTCCTTCTCCTCCCTCTTGAGGTGCTTCTATACTTTCCCGTAACATTGTTTTTGCATCATGTAGCATCTTCTCTCCTTCTGGTAGCACTACCCTTCTTTCTTGTAGCATGCCAATTTCTTCTTGTAATTGTTTCAGATTATTTCCCCTGATGTTTGGCCTTCTTAGTGAGGTTTGGGGCTACTTTCCCTTAGCTGTGAGGGTGGCCACTTCTTCAATTTCCCCTTTACCCTTATCTATATCTCCCTCTTGGTGCCTGGGTGATCCTTTAATTTTTATCGAGGTAGTTATGGGAGGATGAGGCTACCCTTGTTTGAGTCGAGTACTCCCTATCCTCTTGAAATACAAGGGACTTTGCTTGGGATGCCTCCCTTTTATTTTGATAGGTGTGCTAAGGGATTCCAAATTGTGATCCACCTCTTGTTCAATGTTGCCTTCTAAAAGGCTTACTTGACCTTCTTGTTTTCTCTTATTTTGAGGCCTAGAAGGTTCCCCAATATTTTATTTCTCTGTCTCTAATTTTTCCTCTCATTTCTTTCCTTCAACTTCTTCTCCCTTTTCTTCCTCCTTCTCCTCTCCCTCCTCTTCTTCAGTAGAGCTACGATTTATGGCCTCTTCATGTTCTAGTAGAGCTTGGGCTTGAGTTTCAATGAGGGCCTCCCTATCCATGTCTACAAATTCTTCCCATGACATAAGGTTCTCGATATGACTCAAATAATCCATGACTATGAGACTTATGAGTCCATGATGAGAAATAGATTGATGCTTGCCTTGTCTCAGTCTTTGGCGCATTTCCAGTATGGAATGAAGAAGGAAATGGGGAATAATAAGTCTGCCTCAGATAGGAAATTTGGTATGGAACCTCAAATCATAAGGTAGCCCAAATTGACATCCATAAACAACATTAAACCTCCCCTCACAAGATATGTATTTTAAGATGTTGTAGGATACTTCATTCCATGGGAAAGGTAGGATTTCCCTTCTAACTCCATTCTTATCCTCAATTAGTTTTTCTTTAGGGACAATAAATTATTCTTAGTTATGGTGGCTTATGTTCTATCCTCCTTACCCCACATAACTCCTAAATCCAATGTGGTCACCCTCATAACGAGTTTTTCATTTAAATGGATGACAATCCTTCTCATAATGGTGGTGGTATATCTTCCCCTTGACGTTGGACGGCCATGGGAAAATTGATGGGTAATTCATCATCATATCCCTTAATTTTCTCAAATAACCACACCCATTAGTGGTTTGTGAAGATTTCCTTGACAAGAGGATGGATTCTTTTTGAGTCAATGGGTTCCCTCCTATTAAAGCCTCCCCCCATGTTTTCTATTGTGGCTTTCTCAAGATTTATTTCAAGAAACTTTTCTGTCAATGAATAATTTCTAAGTAGCCTAGGGTTTCAAAACAAAGATGAGATGAATGGTTTTATTGTTTTGATAATAGGTAGGAAAATTATATTCCAAATTCAAAAGAAATTTACCCTTCTACTAGCATGCCTTCCATATAAGAAACTAACAGGGTTGGAAAATTTTCAATTTTTAGGGGTTTTACACAGGATGCTCTAGAGACATAAATTAATCAATTCCTCCAAATTTTTCGTGCATGGAAGGTGAGGAAAATTCACTTCTTACCCCTCCTTTGGAGACTCCTTCATGGATTTGGGGGAAACTTTGCACATAATCGAGCCCTTTTCCACCTCTTGGGCCAATCCTGTAGCAACTTGTTATGATCATGCAACACCTGTATTGTATCATGTAGGATCAAACCCATATCCTATAGTAGCTAGTACTCAACCCTATAACACCTCCATCGTAGCCTATGGGACCCTTGGTGGTTGCTAGCTCAACTCTCAGTGATGTAGTGGGCCTCTCTTACCATTTTTGAGAAAGAAATCTTAGTAAAAGTGAGGCTTGGGCCTGTCCTTTATTCCTTTTATGGTTTGGTGGTGGGCTTAGCATGTTATGTTAGCTAGAACCCACCTACCACCTTTTAACATCCTCAAATACCTATTGGCCCATTTCTTTAAATCATCACCTTCTTTTCTTTTTGTCATTTTCTCCATGTTGGATGAAAGAGAGAGTTAACTTCACTCAACTGTTTGAGGGTGGTTGAGCCTGTTGGCCACATTTAACCTAAAAAAAAATTGTTCCTCATGCATTTTAAACATTTTCAAACTATTATGCTCTTAATGGAAGAGGTGAGGAGTTTCATACCTATGCCTACTTAAGGGTCTCTTCCTTTGTATTGAATGTTTGATGTCTGCATGTTGTTTCAAAAATATTGGATGATACGATAACTTATTGAGGTGTTATCTCCCCATCCTTGTTGCTCCATGAATTGACTCTATTTTGATTTGTGCTTGACTGATTAAGATTTGTCAACATAGGTTCTGTAGGTGGTGGATCAAATTTTGTTGTTGAGGAGGAATAATGATCATGTAGCAGCTTTGAAAACGTCTTGTAGGTGCCTAATATTAAGGAAATGAGTCTTAAATGCCTCCAAGATGGTTGAGTCTTCATTATAGTGCTTCCAACTATGGTCCTATAGGGTTTGCGCATACTGCTACATGATTGTATTTCTTCTTGTAACAGTCACACAAACCCATCTATGACCATAATATCCCTCATATAATGCTTCCAAAAACACTGATAATTCATGGTGATTCTAAGGACAAGGATTAAAAGCCTTGGTTGTAGTGAAAGTAATGAAAGAGGGGGTGAAAATGGGGATTTTTGATGGAAAAAGATGAATATTTGGGTAGAAAAAAAACTAACTGGTGTAGATGATAGATAGCAATGGTGTGGTGGACCCCTCTTATTGTTCCCATATAAGAAACATATGATTTGAACCATTTTTCTATACAAATCATAGTCATGTAGCAAATTTGGATAGTCTTGTACCACTTCGGGATTGAGGAAGATTTGAGTGATATAGGTGACCTAGTGTGGTGAAGTAAAATTATAAGTGCAGACACAAACAAATTCCTCTAGCCCGATAATGGGTCTAGCCACAACTGATACAATCTATGGAATATTTCCTTAAGTTAGAACCAATTAAGAGGGCCTACCTCTTAGTACACTTACCCTGTTTGATGATGTCCTTGCTTGCTCTCTCCAACTATCTCTCACTTCCTTCTTCAAGCACCTAAAACAAGTAAACAACATCAAACAACAATTGTGATAATAGACAAATTGTAATTAAACCTACTTAACAAGTCAAGAAACATTAAGCCATGAACATGCAAGATGAAAAATCATGTAGGAAATCAATCGATAGTTGCATATATATTGAATCAAGAAGAGATTACAACCATTATCTTGAACGTTGCCATTCTCCTCCAACAAAATCAGGTTCCCACACATTTCTGCTAGCATTCCATGATGGCCTCAACAATAGTAGTTTTAAGGCTTTTCCCCTTAGGCTTCAAAATAAACCAAATTCACACTTCTCTCTCACACAACTAAAGAGCTACAACTATGAATAGCTTGATGTTTACTCCAAACTCAATTAGCACTAGAACACCAATATTAACACTAGCTTGTGCTTGGGAAAAAGGGAGGTTTATATAGGATGAATGGATGGGATATGGATCCTCTTCTCATGGGAGAAGGTCTTATCTCTTGAGGTAGTTTCATAATTATAGGGGAAAGGAGCCCAAACTGACATCCTCGACCCCATTCGGCCAAAACATTTACCAGACTTCTGTTACAAAGCTTCTAGAGCTAGAAGCTTCAACTCTTTATTTAAAAAACTTTCCATAAGAGGACTGGTGCGACTGGAACAAAGCTCAGTTACTCCAGTAGATGCTAGGGATAGCATTAATCCTTGCATATTGGCATGAGGGGGCCAAGGGCCATTAGTGCTAGCCTTGTAAACTGGGAAAAACATAAGTTTTTGGGGAAATGGTGCAAAAGGGAATTGCTCTTCTCATGAAGAGGGACATAATGGGAGTTTCTTCCTGAAGGGTAAGCATGTAGGGTTGAATGTAGAGGTCCTCCAGGATAAAGGAATGGGGAGTACAAGGGCAGTGACAAAATGTTGTGTAACAGATGCCTCGTAAGCGTGAAGGCCAAACTAGAGTGAAGGATGAAATGCTTTATGAATCAATGCGGGGAATCGTAGTCTGCCATCGAAAAACCTGCAAGCAAGTACATACACATATACATAACTAAGAACCCTGTTAAATGATACATGAATCATGGCATGGATGCAGCCATCCAAAGAATGATCATGTAAATGGATCTAGGCATGGGTGAAACCCTCTGTCAAAGAGGATCATAATGAAGAAAAAGTATGGTTGGAGCCATCAAAAAATGAGAAGGATCATAGATGATAGCTCACAGTATGGTCACATCCATCCATATGAAAGAGACATGCATATCATCCTAACCATGTTACATCACTTCAAAACTTAGGCATTTTTGATCTGAGCCTAGGGTCTTGCGCTCCAAGATGACCTGATCAAAGTACGAATTCTAACATGTGAATAGATGTGTTGGCTTCGAACATGCTAGAAAGTCGCTTGATTACTAGTCAATGATGTAAGCTATTAACAAGCATGAGAGAAACCACAAGTAATGATAATGGTCCTCAAGGTACTATTAATAAAATCCACGGAATGAGAATAGAGGAGATAAAGTCAAACACTCGTGAAATCACTCGATCGAAAGATAATCATGTGAACTTGTCGTCGAGTGCGAAGAACTTGCCATTTGAGCATGCAAGCTCTAAGGTACTAGGACGGAGTCTCTTGGTCAACTTCCCAGATAATGAGTTGAAGTCGACAGGAAGTGATCATGTCGAAGGAGGGCTGTAATGTTTCCCACATCATTGACATGAGACAAAAGGATGCAAAATGATTTTGGGTGATACAGAGAGTCAGAGGTAAGTGTAATTGCAGAAGGACAACTCTTGAACATATCGGCGACACAACTGGAAGTTTGGCAGCTTTTGGATCCATAGGATCAGTGGTCGTGATGATGTGGCAGGGTTCAAATGGCAGGCAAAAATTAACAGCCCAACCTAGGAAGGTCAACGATATAAAGGAGGATATCCCAACCTGACATGAAGCAGAAAGTGTCATGTTCAAGAGTTAGCTGCCAACACAACTAATTAGATTTCCAAATTTTCCCCATCATTTTTGGTAGGTACCCCAATTATGTTTGGATTGCAAGATTGAAGGGGATATCATATGCTTAAACTGTAAGTTCATCCTTCGGACGAATCCGACCTAGTAAGTTTAACAAGCCCTAGAAAGGAGAATCTCATGTTTGTCATGGTGACGAATCCGATGTCGTTTAATATTTTAATGAGTCCGAGAAAGTTGTAATTCGGTATATTTTTCATGTTTAGAGAGTTTGAAAAAGACACGTAAAAGAAAACTCCACCTGGTCCCTTTTCGTATGTTTGTGTCTCTCAAGCTCGAAAATGTAGAAAATGATACTTGAGAGAACTTCTTGACCATTTCATCAAAGGAGTAACTTTTTCGTAAATAGTGCATCCCAGCCCGAAAAAGGGGTAAACTTATACTGGGCACACGATGTTTTGCATCCATTAACGAGTTCAAAACGACAAGGGATTAGCTATCTTTTTGCTTTTAAAGGGTCAGAAAAGAGATTGAAAATGGATCCCCCATTTTATTCTCTTTTACGAGTCAAAAGGGAAAAATACTCGATAATATCTTCATATGAGTTTAATGAGTTGAGAAAAGAGCTGAAATGTGACTCGTCATCATTATCAAACATCCATCACTCATCACTTCGAAAAAAGGTAAAGTGCATTATCCATTTCTTGAGACAAAATAGGTTAAAATATATACAAAACCTAATATTTTCATGAAAATTTGAGTAAAAAGGAGAAAAGTAAATATATTTTTACCATTTACCATTTACCTTGTTGTGAAGACTTTTTACTCACTTTTTCCCTAATTGTCCCAAAGCAAATTGCGAGAGATATGGGTGGTCATTTGCCAAGCCGCCAGTTACAGGTAAGTGCCAAGGCGCTGAGCTCCATTTTCATGTCTTTTATTTCCCGTTTTTAACCATTTTTAGGTATTTTTAGGGAGGTTTTATCAAAAGTTTTTCTCCCTCGGTCAACGCGACTTCCAGGCATGGAATCATGCTGGTCGAGGGTAATTAACATGGCTTATCGCGTCATCGGCACATCTATTTTTAAAACAGGCACACCAGCACCGTGAATAGGGAAAAACCTATTTCCTCACAAAACCATCGTTAAAATTTCAAATTTATGGGCCATGCATGAGTGTTGACTAAAACCTATGGCTTTTGCAGGAAAGAAACACTGAAAATGGTGGACTGGAAAGAATGGGAACATGAAGATGTGGACACCCAGGCACTTAATGATGCAAATTTCATGGAAGCTTTGAGGGCTTGTGGGCTCCTCAAATTATTTCTCACACCAGGGATGTGTGCCTAACTTGAGTTTCTATTGATGCGGCGAATGTTCGCTATGCCAACAAGGGGAGCTAACACGATCAAAAACCCCAATTAGATCCACTTTCATTTGGAATGGCTAGTTCCAATGGGTTTTAAAGGATCTTGTAAACTATTATAGGTTTTGAAAAATTACTTCTTGGAGGAATAATTCAATTAAATCAACAAAAGAAATAACTAACTTATATGTATCAAAACCTATCTATACTAATTCTAACTACTTATGCTAATCCTAACTATTCTAATCTATCCTGTAGGAGCATAACAAAAAGATATTAAACATCATATATAGATTCCAAGTCCAAATGAATCAATTATTGGTTCACAGATGGAAAAGGTTGTATTAAATATGTAATTGCAATCTTGTTTTTCATACAAGAATGCACATTCATGTTCCTACAAATAAACTTGCAACTGATGTTTAATATAGTTTCGAATCAGGGACCGCTCATGACTTAACCATGATAAAGAATTACATTCAAATAACCAAGACTAGTCATAAGATGTATCGTTATCAATCAGCACAAAACAAAACACATTTATATTTATACTAGCAACAACACCCTGCTTCTAAACACATGAAAGAAAAGGAAAATAAATCTGAAAAGGCTCTTTCTCGACCAAACAATCTTCTTTATTAGCACAATAAATCAAAAGTTGTTCTACCCAAAAAAAAGTCCTCCCTCCATCTTTGGAGGTAATACTTATGCAGGAAGAAAATGACTCTCTATATCCCCATGACCCTCCATCTTCTTGGCTTATTCAATATCCAAATTAAATATACGAATGTAGAATGGTCCATGAAACTACTGACACCTTAAGGCTACATTTGCCGGGGTGTTTTTATTTTATGGGGAAAATGAAAGGATGTCAATTAAGAGAGTGTGACCGCATGTCATATCTCTACACCTGTATGGAGCGAACGTTATTCCCTATCATTTCCTAAAGGAAACTGAAGACACTACGCTCATCATCCCACATCTGGCATGCTTTAAGGTGTATCTAGAGGTAATCACATCTTGATGGATCAGTGTTGTCATGAGTGCTTCCATTGAACACAGAGCGTGTCTCCATTATGCACTATGGCAGTTTGTATCCCTTTCTTGTAGAGTATGTATTTGCAATATCAACATCGGTGGTGTAGAGGTGTCGTCTTGATATAAATTGCATTCATCCGTTACTGATCCACTCGAATGCACCTTTCTTCTCTTGGTACTCATCTGCCAAAATAGTTCATATTATCTATGATTATGAGAAATATGACAAACATGTCTAAAAACACAAATCTTGCTCTCAATAACACTTTTATAAAATCAAAAGGAACAAGTGTGAAATAATTGACCCCTGGTTCAACCAAGGTTGCAATGCGATCAAGTCGCAATCACACATTGCAGTGGGCAGTCATATGCAAGATCCCCCTCATCCCGCTGATTGTGATTTGCAATTGGCCAGACCTGAAAATATATGTATTGCATTTAATAATCCCTGCGGGTCTACCATATCGCATCGTACCTTATGCCTACACGTTGGGTTTCGTCGATTTTGATTTGCAATAGGGGGAAGTGGACCCGAAAAATATATATGCTATGCTTAATAGTCTGGATAAGTCTGCCATATCGCATCTTGCCTTATGTATAAATCTTGGGTTCTGTCAATTGAAATTTGCGATAGGCCGGACCTGAAAAGTATATGCGTTATGGTTAATAATTCCAGCGGGTCCGCCAATGTCGCAAAGCACCTTTTGTACAAATCTTGGGTTCTGCCAATTGTGATATGTTATAGGCCAGACCTGAAAATATATATGCTACGGTTAATGATCCCAACGGGTCCGCCATATCGCAAAATGTTTGAAGCTTCGGCCTATATACTAGTTGAGAGTGCCGATTGCGAGATGTGATGCGATCAGAGACTTGATTGCATCGCAGTTATTCATGGGAGATGGAACTTTGGCCTTTGCCAATGCGAAAAGCAATATGCGACAGAGGCATGGACAAGAGATTGTGATAAGCGATGAAGGCATGCATCGAGATATGTGTAAAGACCGAGGAAGTGCAAAAAGGATATGTTATGAATATGCTTGCAAAGTATTTCTCACAAAAGTGTTATAATAGAAATAAAGGCACGATGGAAGGTTTTGAGGGTTGAGTCCATATACACCCATAGTAAAGAATGGGCGTTGGTCTTATGTGTGGGAATAGAGCACCATGAAGGTTTATGAGGAGTGAAAAAGTCCTGATGAAGGATATGAATGAAGGGCTGGACTGGGTTATAAATGAATCATGCTTCAGAGATTTATTCAGGGGGGACTTAACCATTAAGAATTGAAGATTTCACTCGGCAGAGAGTTAAAATCCCTGGGATAAAAATAGATCATTCAGAGAGTTAGCATTCGGAGAAATGGAAGACCAAAATTTTAGGGGACCCATTCAAATTTGCTACCAAAGCAGGTTTTAATAGGGTAGGTGGTTGTGGCCACAATAGTTTCTTCAGTACCTAATTAGTCTTTGGGAGATAAATCAGGAAATATTCATCATTGGTGACCAGGAGCTAGAGCTAGAAACTTCAGATATATACTTCATTACAGGATTGTCCTGAAGAGGGGAACTGGTCAACTTGTACAGGCCACAATTGATTGGGGCAAGCATATCCTCGTTCCTTGTTGAACATTGCCCTAAGGCCCTCAAATCCAAGAGTGAGAAGATTGAGATTTCCATTGTTCAAGATTTGACACTGAGAGTGATTCTGTTGACTATCAACAGAGTGGCAGAGTCCTAGTCAGTACATGAGACCAACAAGTCGATGTTCTTGTATGTTGTCGACTGCACAACACTTACGATCTTCAACTGAGTAGAGGCCATGAAGATCAACATAAAGCACCAACTGACCAAAGTGAAACTGGGGAATCTGAAGCAATTTTGCTTCGGATCTATACTAGTGACCTTTTTCTTGGAACTGGTACCAATGTTCCAATACAAATTGACTGAGATTGATCCTCCCATGACACGTGACTCGTGGATGGCTCGTTGGAGTCATTTGATGCTCAAGATCACTGAGGGCCAGTACATGTCATACAAACCTACATTATTTTCATGGTTACGACGACAAAATATCATCGTGGAGGACTGGCCATATAGTGGCACCAAATTTCGTGGAGATCCGGACATGCCGCTACCAGATGGAGAGGATTTTGATGATGAAGGTAAAAAATAAATTTTTGAATTTCGAGATTTTTAGTTGTTTTTGGTATATATGTGCATATAAGATTTCTCTTATTAATGTAGATGTTGGACTAGAGTAGCCAGCTAGGATCTCCCCAATAGCCAGGCTGTCACCCGCTCGATTGATGTTATCGCTCCTTATCAGATGTGAGTGACAACGAGGAGGAGATCACAAGGAACCTTGAGGGGTTGACTTATGGTATCCCAGAGTATGCTCGGGTGGGAGACATTCCTCACCAGTACCAGAGACACACAATGGGAGTCTTGGATCGGATCCGCCGATTTCTGACTCATGTTGCATGAGTTGTATCATGCTACCACAATCACCATGTTGATTAGTTCCTAGGTCCATCATTTACATTTTTTTGAGGCCTGCGTGCTGTTAGTGTCAGTCTTTCCAGCCTTCCTCCAGTGATCAAATATGCTCTTACAAAGTGGTCTTAGAGTGTCAAGGTCAAATTTTGTCATTTCAGGGAGTCTTCAAGCAAAATTTGGTCACACTAGGATTAGGTCTAGGGTCTTGTTTTCAATCTGGTTTTCAAATTGTCCAATGTCGTCCATGTCACCATTCAGATGAGTGTACCATTATTCAGAGGGTTTTCATCATCATGTCAAGTTCCATTGGGTCATTTTACAGCTTGCTCATGCTTCAATTGTGCCTAGGTAAGGTCCATTCCCCTCTCTTAGGGTTTCGGAGGTAATTTCTCTTGGGTGGTCAAATCATCAGAAAAACTTGTATTTAGATGTTCATACACCTTCCCCTATCTTTCATGTACCTTATTAAACACTTCCCATCACTGATATCCCCCAAATTCCTCATATTTGCACAAACCCTAGTTTCTTGCCACAACTTGGCAATTTTCTAGGCTAGGCCTGTGTTTTTCCCTTTCGGACCTCTTCCCCTCACTCGATCTCTGAGATTCCACTTTCCCCTACTTCCTAACATCCATCCCTACTTCCCAAAATTTCCCCAAGAATTTAGAAGCCCCTTATCCCCTTCATTTCGCTTCATTTCGACAAAATCCCTTGTTTCACACATCAGGACAAGTTTCACTCAAAATATGTTTCAGAGCAATCAAAGATGCATTTTGGAAAATTGAGAGATTTTTTTGTCCACAACATGCCAAAGAAGAAAAACCTCCCTCACTTTTTACACAAGTATCATGGTTTTAGAGAAATGTCAAAAATACCGTTGCCTCAGGAGAATTGAATGCACCTCTGAAGTGACCTCGGTAAAATCAAGATTTCTCCTAGGATAGTTGGCCAAATGACTTTATTGATGACCCAAATGATAACTAGACACAAATATCTTTCCAATGAGCTATCATGAGCTCAATCTGGAGTTGAGGAAGGCATTCACAAGTTGACTGCAACAGCACTCTGCCTTGAGGCAACCTTATTTGGCACATTTTTACTAGTCTTGGGAGATTTGATTTTTGACAAAGCAAATGAACTCCAAATTGAAACATTCCCATTGTGTTGGAAATTAAACTCAAATAACTTTCCAACGAGCTATCCTGCGCCCGATTTCGACACCGGGAAGGCCTCCAAAAGCCTCCTGCAAAATGCACTATGTAGCTGGGTGCGCGCTACGCATCAGGGTGGGCGCGCTACGCATCAGCGCGATTTTCTTAGTGTAATTTTGTTCACGCGCTACGCGTCATAGGGGCGCTACGCATTGGGAAAGGTGCGCTACGCGTTGGGTTTTTCTCCCAATAAACTACCAGCAAGCTACCAAATCCTCTTTTCTCTCAAGCAAATTTCAGGTAGGCCTCTCCTCCATGGCTAGTTTTGGTTTTGCAAGATGAATGAGAAATTAATATGTTAAAATGCCATGAAAATGATAAGTCAAAACCTTACATCGTTGTGGAAGATTTAAAGACTTAATGGTGCTAGGGTTTCAAAAATTTTTGCTGTCCAAGGTTGCCCATTTTTTATCCCTCTTTTCCCTCATCTTCATCAACATTCTCCTTCAAATTTTCCCATAAAATTTTATAATCTTCCTCTCTAAAATCCTTAAAACCTACTAAATTCCCAAACCCTACTTCCACCTTAAAGTTCCACAATATTATCTCTTGCGACTTCTTCACGGTGCCACAGCCACCCCCTGAGATTGTCCATGATGAGGGAGGGCCTTCACATCAGTTTCACATTCCAAAGCCCGAGCATGTCAGCACTTCAGCATGTGTTACATATCAGAGAGACCGTAGGGCCTTATTTGCATCTGCACTGCGAGTATTATCTCTACACCAGGTGGAAGGGGTCTCGCCTTCTCCATCAGCACAACGAGTGTTATCTCCACATCAGGTGGAAGGGGCCTCACTTTCGACAGCAGCACAGGTACAGGAGAGAGGCAAGCAGCCCATGATTGATGAGGGGCCATCAGGTGATCCGGACATAGACATCATTGACCTTGACATCAGTCCTCCTAGCTCGGAGTTAAAGGAGATCATTCAGCAACAAAAGGCTGAAAATCACTTATTGCAGCAGAAGTTGGAAATGGCAAATTGGACAATCACATACTTAGAGCAGCGCAACAAGCAGTTAGAGGATGAGCACACTCTTGATGAGTTGCGGAGGATCCGAGAAGACTGGAACTTGGCTCGCAAGAGACCCGGTGATTTGACACCTATCGATCGAGAATCTATGCTCATTCGGGTGAACACTCATTTAGAAAAGTTGATAGCCAAGGCAAACAGGGACAAAGATATGCTCCGCCACATGAAAAATCATTATTGGGCCCGCATGGATGTGTGCAAAGCAAAAATGAAGGTACTCAAAAGACGATTGGCCAAGGCACTAAAACGGAGGAAAAGGCCCGATCCACTTCAGATTTTGGCTGAAGCCACCTTGAAGGAGCATGGTGCTCAATGATACACCTCCAACTCAAAATTCAGAAAATTTGGAGCAAATTTGGTCAATTTTGAATTTTTTTGTTAAAAACAAGTTTTTGCCCTCAACGTGTAGTGCGCTGCGCGCTACCCTTAAGTTGGGGAGGTCCATTTCACAAAAACTCAGCATTTTTGGATTTTTCATGGCAAAATACACTTGCTCAGCCACTGCCAAGAAGTTTCATGGAGATTTGAGCCCCCCAAAGGTCAAAAAACAAGCAAAAAATGACCTTCTGTCACTTTTTGGACACACAGAAAGCAGTCTTGGGAGATTGCAATTTTGGAGGGGCAAATGGCCACCAAATTGACAAATTCCACTTGGTCTGGGGAGTGGGCATCCAGACCTTTCAAACAAGATGAGTTGTGCCTCATTTGGATGCTGGGAAGTGCCTCAAATGTAGCCTAAAAGGCACATTACGCGTAGAGAAATGGCGTGCTACACGTTGGGAAAATTTGCCAGTTTTGCACCTTCAGCTCAAGAAAACGCAACATTGACTAGTTTTGACTTTTCGGTGGGATTTTTCATCCTCCTTGATGTAATTTATGTAATTTCATGTTGACATGACACTTTTTACCTATTTTATAAGATTCATTCATAAAATGGCAAAAAATTAATGAATGAATTGGTTTCCTAGCTTATAGAGGCAAGTTGTTTTGATTGCCTAGATTGTAGTGCTCAGTTTAGAATTGGTTGAAACAACTCCTAGGATGATGAGATCGACCCCTAGAGGCAAGGAAATGTGTTAGCTTGCCTCTATTATGTATCTTCTTAGTCATTTTCATGGTTGGACTCTTGGGATAGTTTTGAGACTATATTGTACATATTTTACCAGCATTTTTGGCA
>APFE030083592.1:0-26420 GCA_000404065.3 Pinus taeda
AAAATAAATAAATAAAATCATTTTGAATGTTCTTTCAAAGTAGTTTCACATTCAAAGTTCACAAATAGTACTCATGTATGAGAGAAACCACCACAGAAATTCCTGTCTAATAGAAACAGTGCATATGGGTTATTAATATTACCTTTTTTTAGCAAGAGGGGATTCAATTCATTACTAAATTTACGCCCAAGTTTTACTACTTCAAATTGGAGTAAGAAGTTTGGATTTAAGATGCTACCTTAGCTTTGATAAGCGTTCCATCTCCCAATTTTACTATAGCTAAAGAAGAATCTGTATACTATTGAATGGAAATGACTTTAGATTTAGACAATGCGAATCTTTATGCAGAAATCAATCGAGAGCCCAATTAATGAAATGGCGATACCTTTATGTGTTCGACAGACAACATACCCACAAGAATACCCAGGCAGGCTTAAGCCACAGTTATCAATTGTACAAGATTGTAGGAATTTCGTTGGTGGCAGGTCTGGGTTAGTTTTATGCTTCAATCATGTTATCAAAAATATAGCTTCATCGCTCAACTATATTACGCAATATTATAGAGTGAGTATGATATATAGAACTAGATTACAAAGTATTATAGAGTGAGTATTTTTTCGCTTGAACGGTCTATAATGGAACGTTTTTATGCTCGCCTAGTTATTTTAACTTATTTTTCAAAATATTTTTGATCATTGTTGAAAATTAATACTCTGAACACACTCATCACAAATATTCTTTAACCGATCACTTATCAAAAGCTTGTGAGGTTTCTTATGTAGCCCATGAACTATTTTGATTTTAAACGAGGAAGACTTGCTTATTACATTTGATAACAAAGGCATTAGCAATGGGTTCTACAACAACCCACTTCCCTTTTCTAAGTACTTGTAAACCGTTGACATTGCCTTGCATTAGAACAATGGTGCCACCTGCGTCTGAATGGCTTCTTAAAGCAAGGGTAACATCTGGGTTTGGGCATGGTGGATAGTAATTTACAAGTAACAGTTGTCTGTGTTCCCCAAAAATATTATTCAAGTAATCAGAATGGAGTCCTAGAGCTTCAGAAATTGCAACCAGCAGCGTTAAACACAGTGCCCTCACCTCCACAACGTACTTGCCTACAATTTCCCTGTAACCAAAGCTTCAATATTATATTAAGCCAAACAATTTATGATTGCTACTTTAATGGTTGACATAAGGTTTAATGGCTACCTATAGGCTGCAGGTTTTTTAGGCCAAGAGTCGATGACTTCGTGTAATGGAAAACAAGGGTGTCTCAGATAGTCCCTCCAGTTAAGGACTTCATCTTTGTGAATATTGAAGCTTGTAGCAAGCTAAGCCAGTTGCTTTGGATCCTCTGAATAGAGGCATGCACAATCTTCCATCGGCATTTTGAAGAATTCTTTGGCGATTCCCATCATGCTTTTTATCACCCTCTCTGGTACCCCGTGGTTCACTATCTGATCATATCATGCAGCTTCAACCATATTAATACTGAATTTGAACATAAATTTTTTTAAGAATTAATGTTCATAATTGAGATTTTGGAAGTTTATTGAGAGATATTATGAGATTCAAAATTCAAATCTTAAAATTCAAAATTCAAATCTTCAAAACAGTTTATATCGCAATATCATGAGATTCAAAATTCAAAGCCTCATGAATCCAATCCCTTCCGCAAAAAAAATCATAACTTGGGACATTGGAGATTGAAGGTTGTACCTGGAAAAAGCCATCCTCCTGACATGCACATTGGATTTGTTGTATGACAGTGGTTCTGCTAGGGCCATCCAGGTGTTTCAGATCCACCACTGGAATGCTCTCGCAGAAAGATACCTGAGACATGTTGGGTTGCTCCTGGGGAGGCAAAATATATTTGTTTTGCACCTCAACATTGTTTATTCCATTGCACAGTAGTTTCTCAACACCATTAGCAATGGTCTCAGTGTGAAGATCCATTCTATAGGACATGCATCTTTCTTTCCTCTTGATGTTATTGCGAATACAATCTTTTTTCCATACGGATGTTGCACGACTTCTAATCGAAGTTAGAAATTGCAAGTTCACATTGCAAAAATTGCAATATGTAGAGCCCTGAATGGAAACAAAGGCTATATGTAGGGTCAACCAATAGTTTTTACCACGGAAACATTGATAGTTGCAACAGAAAGTGTCCTGGATGAAAACAATATTGCAAAGGGAGGATTTGGCCCGTATACAAGGTATTTGCGCTTACTTTATAATATCATTTATTCTGATAGTTTAACAGGTAAATTGTTCATTTTACAAGCTTTATATAAACCAATTTCAGAGTTACAATAAATCCTCAGACATAGCTAGAATTTTCAGAGAAATTTTTAACAAGCCATAATATATTACAAGCAACAATCATCGCAACTAGCATTTCCCCCAACAATGCACAAGGAAAGGCACTTGAGCATTCTTGAAATATTTGAAGAGTACAAAAAGTTCTTGTGCAAATGTGCAAGAGTATATAACGGAAAAAAACTGTCTTAGCATATAAAAATAGCTCTATAAAGGAGTTGAACTAAGATAGCTTAGCCAACTCCACCGATGAAAACATCTGCACAGTACCCAAATCACATATAGAGAGATGCGATAATGCTATTCTAAGCCCCAAATACAAATCAGAATTAAATGTCGGAACTCAAGAGCAAAATCCAATGATACAAAACTAATTGAATCCACCAATCCCTAAATATGCAAAAGCATCTTAACAAAGCTATTCAAAAGCATCATCATCGTCATCTGGAAGGGGTTGGGCCACAACTACTACAAGTTCTGCCTCGTACCTGACAACATAAAAGATTATAAGCCAAAGTTTCAATCTTTTAGAAATGGAACAAATTATTTCAATAAAAGTTAACAAAAAATAATAAGAAAATAGCATTCTACTTACTGCTGCTGGGTCGCAAGGTCTATCTGAACCCCAGGAGGAGCAAGAGCAGGTGACTCCACAAAATGAAGGTTTAGATCCCTATAAAAATAACCCATTATAGAATCAATGCAAATTTTTTAATATAACATTCATATTAGGGAGCATCAGAAACTAGATTAAAGGCTCACCCTGAGAGCTTCCGTGCCAAGTACAGGAATGGCTTCTCAAATTTGTAGTTACTTTTTCAAGATATCTCATAGTACTGAAGATTCTTCTTTCTATGAAAATTAACTTGCTTAGCTTTCACTTGCCTATTCTTCACATCAACCTTGTTTCCACAAATAACAATAGGAATGTTCTCACACACCCTGAAATTCACAAAGATATTTAGCTAATTGGTTCAGGCAGTTGTGCCACCACACAATTACGGAACCTTCATTTCTACTTAGAGATCTAACCCCTCTGCAAAAGAGATACTTGCAAAGATCTTTGTGCCACATGGGACATTCTTGTAAGTCAATCATGTAGTAACATCAAACATGGTAACTTCACATTGCCCATGAATACTGCAACAAACAAAATCCCAATCAGTAAATAAGAAGGAAATAAATAAATAGAAGTGGAAAAGCATGAAACCCTCGCCAATTCAATCAGGAAAAGCAAACCAGTATTGATCAAAACAAAAAATAACAATCTTTCTATAAATTCAAAATTAAACTAAATTAAAATTCAAATAAATATAAGTGGAAAAATACAGAACCCTTGCCAATTCAACGAGGAAAATGCCAATAGAAGCAGGAAAAGCAAACCAGTATTGATTAAAACAACCAATAATACAGTTTGTCCATAAATTCAAAATAAAGAGACATAAACGAGTAAAACAAAGTGTTGATAAAAAGGAACCAAAAAAGGGCTTATAGTTGCTCCATTGTCATTGATATTGAGGTTAAAAGGTGTTGCCATTGAGCCCACACTACATACATATCAACACGGGAAAATAGAATTGATAAGTCAAAAGTTCTCTTGGGATCAATCCAAGTTTAAATCCATGTAGGACCTTTTTAAACAAAAAAGTTGAAAAGGCACCCCAAAATCTCAAATGTATAGTGCTCAAATCAACAGGTGTCTACTACACCTGCGGAGGATGACAAAAAACACCACTTTCGTAAATTCCCAAGAGACCTGATTTCAAGTGAAATTCAAAATCAGACTGGAAAAATATAGGAATGGGAAAATAATCAAACTAATTATTGACGTACCTTAACCACATTTTGTCATTAAACCTTACCTAATTGAGCTATAAAGTTGGGTCAACATTTCATCCTTGTCTTTCTCAACTTGACAAAGCACCACAACCTGCAAATCATCAAATCATCAATTCAAGTATCATGGACTGAATAAACACTGAGATTCTGTATGGTTGTATTGTGTGCTCATCCACATGGATGTCTTACTTTGGGAACATTTGTAGCAAGACTATTCATAACAACTTCTACATAACCACAGACTTCTAAAGCCATCATTTTAAGCTCCTCCTCCAGATCTACAGGCCTTCTTACCATGGTTTCCTGGATTATAAAGAAGAAAATCAAACTGAGGTTGAATATTAACTTGGGAAATAATTTTTTTATTCTCATCGTTGTATATGGTCATGGTCTCCTAGGCTAAAATGTGTATTGATTCTTAAGTTATTTAGTAGAAAACATTTTGATTATGTACATGTGCAACCTATGATGGAACTTTATGTGCTTCATTGCCTGTATGCAAGTGTTTCAATACAAGCTATAGTTGTTCACGATTATACTTTGGGTTACATAAAGTAGTCTTGGCCTCTGGCCAACTAAATATTGCCTACCCTCTACCTTATATCTATTTAAGTTTTAACAGTGGAAATAGTTTGTCTTGAAGATTGAAGAAAACTCAAAGGATGTTAATCCTAGCTGAAAGCAAAGACCAACAATCTATTTTCATTTTCTGCTAAATAGTTCTCAACCAGAGAAACCAAACTTTTTGGTTACCTGTAATTATTCTTAAGTTGAACAATTGTCCAACAGCACAATTCCTACTTATCTGCAATATAATTATCCAACATAAAATAATGTGACTAGCATGCATTTGAATGCAGTTTACTAATTTTTTAACCTTAAACAAACATGTGAGTACTCGATAGTAAATGAAGACAATTCCATATAACATAATGTATTTCAGTTAATGAAGTCTTCTCACCAGATCATGCCATCATTATGTCAGTGGTTATAATATATACAATGTACAATTGAGGAGGAACTTCTATTTATGGATATATACAACAGTGAACTCAACTCAGCTTGCATTTTATTTGTCTCAAACAACCTATGAAAGGTTTGTTGTAGTATAAAGGGTGCATCTTTATCCAATGCTTTAATTGTCTTTGTAGGTTGACATTGTAATGGGCCAAAGGTTAATGACTCTATCTTCCAGTAAGAATTGGCAAGCAAATGAATTTCACCAATGGCTCCAACATAGAACCAAATTTCAGGAATGGAAGACTAGTGTCTTTCTTGTTGGGAATATCCTAAGAATGTTCCCTTCATGTAGGGGATGTCCTAGCGACATCCAATGAGCCGTTCCCACAAAACTAGAGATGTGTAAAATGATATTTGTGGGATTCCTGTTCTCATCCCCATTCCATAGAAAACAGGTAAAAAACATAGGAGAACAGGGATGCCTCAAATATCATTTGAGAATCAAAGTCTATAGAAGGATGTCTCTAGAGGGGCTCAACAATCTATTACATTGTTACATTCCAAGAATATGTAATTATTCTACTTCAGCTTCATAAGGCTTATTGTAGTGTAACTATCAGGTAATTTGTTAGAATTACGCCCAAGTTTTACTACTTCAAATGGGAGTCAGAAGTTTGGATTTAAGATGCTACCTTAGCTTTGATAAGTTCCATCTCCCAGTTTTACTATAGTTAAAGAAGAATCTATAGACTGTTGAATGGAAATAACTTTAGCATTGAATCTGATCATTCTTGGAGCCAATTCTTTTGCAAGGGTATCTAGAAGCATAGTCCTTTGCACACATCGAACTTCATGATTTCTGCTGATAGACAGGAAAAGTGCTTAGTATTACAAAACATGTGAAAAAAATATGACCAAAATAGTTAATGGGATAGAAAGTACATCATGTCACAACCATAGCATATTTATTTCATGCCCTGCAAAAACTTGTAAACTCAAACATTGAGATAAAATAATGAAATTAAATAGCATTTTCAACTATTAAAAATAGAAGGAATGAAGGCCAAGTACTATATAATCCACACAGTCCTCCAAGTGAAAAGGCTATCTGGCCTTGAGCTGCATCTGTGGCTCTAGGAATATCAGTCACTAGTGGGATCACCAATACAAAAACAAAAAATATTATTTATTCAACTTATTGACCATTATCTTAAAACAACTGTAAATAACCTAGTAGAATCCAACATAGTTCCATTTAATCTAACATAAGAATGTACAAATCTATCTAATTCGTAAGAATATCAGCTGCATTTAATCTAACCTAAAGATAGTATAAATCTATCTAAACCTCGAAAATATTACACCTCAATGCTTAAAAGTCAGTATTTAAAAAAACTGACAAAAAAATCTTGGTTCAAGAGTTTATCACCTTAGGTAAAAACAAATAAAAAAGTAAAACAATTAAAAAAAGTAAAAAAGTAAAACAAAACAAATTAACCTCACAAGCTAGAAGAGACTAATCTTAACTAAACCTAAAACCAAAAAAGTTTACACCTAAAATGATTTATCTTAACTTCATGTTATCTTTAAGATGATGAGAACAAAAAAATTACTAAAACAAAAAATATTAACCTAGTAAACTAGAATACATCAATCTTCATCAAACCTATTAAAAAGGCATCTTAATCTCAAAGAATATATCAACTTAAGCAAAAGACAGGAGAAAATAAGTAAATAAACCATCTTAACCTAATACACTATGATAGAATTTTCTTAACCATTAAAGTCCACAAAAATCCATGATGTATTAAAGCCAAATGAAAATTAGAGTAGATCCAACTGAACTACGATCTATCCATCAACTAGCTACAAACCTCAAATAGATACCAAATTATAAGAAAAACTATGAATAAACTCCCATTACCAATACCAACTAGCATTATATCCATCTTTATCAATCTATTTTTAAGCTAGGTGCAAAGTTCATTGAGATATCAAATTTAAAGAACTACCATAAATAAGAGATCCATTTTCACCAAATCTATTTTGGTTAGCCAGAATAAAATAATAATTGTGTGCAAACCTTATGTTCAAAAATTTGAATCTATTATTCTCTAGTACCAATTATATGGTATTTTGACAAGACAAAAACTGTTATTTTAATGTTTTAAAAGTGAATATATGATCGCTAGGTTTTCAAAACTACTCGAAATATTTATTAAATAATACTTGATTGTCCAAAGAATATTATTTTGAACTGAATATTTATTAGATAGTGGTTCCGAGGCCAAAAAATAGATGTCTTAACCTTGAAGATGGATCTATTAAGTTATTAACTCTAGTTGCAAACCTCAATGTTTTAACCTTGAATCTATTAGTTCTTGCTGAAAAGAAACTCTTTATTAGATAATATTGATTTTAACTTTGGATCAATAGACTCAATGAGCAAAAAAAATGTTTCTTAGATAGTGTTATAGTCCAGAAGCAAACAACCTTGAATCTATTAGGGCTGGCCACAGATCTCAATGTTTTACCCTTGAACCTATGAGCTCCATGTACAAACCTGAATATTTATTACATAGTGTTTGACATGCAAAGACATTAAGATCTTAGCATCCTACTTTACTTTTAATCCTTCCTAGTAGCATAGCTTTTGGTGCCTATGTTAGTGTTACAACAATACAATTATGCATTATACAACTGGGATGACTAGGACAGTGTATTGGCCCATATAAAAATACTAAATAGTATGGTGTGGAAAATATGAAATGAAGTGGTGATAGTACAAATGAAAAAGGGGGAAGAGGAAGTGTTGAAAACTCTATGTGAGGATGGGAATGACTCAGCTTCTATGTATGTGCCATTTTGTGGAAGCACAGAGTACATTGAATACGGACAAGGCAGTGAGTTCATTGAATATGGACAATGGCACAACACGATCTAAACTGGTGCCATTGTTTAGACACCATCAAGTTATAATTGAATGTGAGAACTACCAAATAAAATCAGACCTATCTAGTCTAATATGAACTAGAAACTTTGATAATATTGCAGAGGCTGTGAAGCTCAAGCATGCATATTAGAATACTAAAATTGGAGATATGAACTCTGCAACCTCGATGTGCATATCAGACCTGGTAATAATAACCAAATATTATTACCATTAGAGTGTCTCTCTTTCAATTTTTTGTAGTGTATTGTTTTTTTAGTGTATTGTCTGTATAAATTGAAGAGAGTAGAAGCGTATGAATTTATTGTACTAGTGAATCCATTCCTGCATGTTTGTATAAATTGAAGAAAGGATAAGGGAAGGAATTTATTATACTAGTGAACCGATTCACGCATGTTGGGTTCGCTTGGACTAGGAACATCTGGGTCTGTCATTACCTGATCAAATGTAAATGCATGCATTCATAGAATACCCATAACAAATTTATATGTAAATATTCATTCTATGAAACGAGAGGTGCTGGAATTAAATTATTGACGAAATGGGTACCAGAGTATAGAGACTCTCGTCCAAGTGTCGACCCGCTATTTGCACATTGGGGTGGTCAACAGTACCAGAGGGCTTGATCTCGCAGCCATTGGTGACCTGCTTGGATCCATAGTAGACGGCCATGTTCAACAAATGATTTTTATAAGTATACACAACATTTGAAACTTTTAAGATATCTAGAGAATTAATTTATAGGAATATCAATCCAACCTTAATATATCAGTAAATCATGTGTTTGTCAGTCCATGTGTAACCTTCAAGTGCAACAACAACATAAGTGTCGCCAATATAGAAGATTCAGCATTTGAATAAAGAGGTGTCCTAGCCAAATGAGCTAGGGGTGAATCAACAACTTCTTCAAAAGATGTGTAGAAGCCTTGGATAAGTTCATTGACACCAGCCTCAATTATCTGCGAAGTGGCTTCTTCCATAAATGTGTCTTTTCCTTCATCTTAAGAGTCATTACTATCAATATCATCCATTGGTTCTTCACAAATATTGGGAACTGGAAGCAGCTTTTCATAAATAAAAAAATCAAATGAAATCATCAATAATAATGTATTAAATAATGTGCATATTTAGTTATTATAAGAATAACAATTTGATAATTATAATGTACATCTTCTATATAAACTCCATGTTCCAATCTATGGATACCAACAAGCCTTCACTTCTTTAGCTTCCTATTTTGGCACATTTTGCAACTACAATATATCATTTCATTGAAGTATTCATCTGTACCTGGAGTAGGTCTTGTTTCCCGTTCATATAAATATTCAGATGATGATGTGTTATTTCCCTGAATGCACCATGTTTTTTAAATAATAAGAGTGCAATTTTTAACTTGGGTATTATTTATTTTTCAAGAGAACATGACCAATGAATAAACCTAGGGAGTGAATCTATGAATATGTAGTTTTTCAATGTATTTTTTGGCTCTTTGATCACTTGATTGTTTGTACTTTTGTTTGTTTGTTGTTTCAAGGTAGTGTTTAGTGCTTCTGTAGGAATTATATATGAAAAAAATTGAGAACTAGGTTCAAAACCCTGAACAAAACTCTACCAATGTGTTGATTGAGCATTGAAGATCTGTCCAACACTTTGAGGTAAGCTTATCAGAGTGTTCCAACAAGCATTTAACTAGTCACAAACAAACTTTTGAAGTATCATTTTAAAGTTATTTCTAAAAACAAATCCAACCTCTAACTAAATCAACAACATAAATAATACAAATACCAAAAGAAACATAAATACCTGGTCTGCCATTTTGTATAGAATAATGTAATAGAAATTTGCGAAGAAAAGTTTGTGGACACTAGTTAGGATCATTACATAAATAAATGTTGAAATATATGACAAGTAGGAACTTTACCAATTGGATAATCCTTTGAAGACCCCTGAGGTTACAGAGGGATATAATATAGTTGTGGAAAAGAATAAAGTTGAATATGGAGCATGCCAGGAAAGAATTTTTATTGTTGATGGCATAATTGATGCAAGTACAATTAGAGAACAATTGTTTGATATGGACAAGAACGAAAAACATGAGTGATTCATTAACCCTACCATAATTGAGGGAAACAATGGCCAGGAAGCTGGAGAGACCCAAAATTTCAAAGTTGGAGAAAATATATAGGTTGTGGTGAGAAAGCAGGAACCTTCCCAGTTTGATACTCCATTGAGGATCCATGAGGTTACAGAGGGATATAATATATCTCCTTTTTTAAGCACTTGATTTGGCCTAGACTCTAGTATTCCATCCAAAAGTTCAGGAACTTAGAAAAAGTTACGATATATCCCCTTGTTTAAGTATGAATGAATCTCTTCTAGAAGAAAAGGATGTGTGCAATCAACAACTTTCCTTGGATAATCCATTGAAGAGGCTTGAACATGCCGAGGGACCAGAATATGATACCTTAGTGAAAAATCTTGAGCTTATAGAAATTGATGTGACATGAGAGACTGAATATTTGTCACTGCATGTCCCACTTGGAGACCATGTGTGTGTCATGGAGAATGATGCTACGGTTTTGGATGGGACATATCATTTTGAAAGTATTCTCCTCACATAAAATCCTGTAGAATCTGGAGAATTAGTTGAGGGTTATACTATTTTCGATGATATAAATGTTCCTAGTAAAGAGGATTCAAGAAGAACCAAACTTGTAGACAGAATACTGACTTTGAGCAATAGATTACAAAATTTGCAATTGGACTTACAAGGACCATTCCCTATATTGTTGATAAGAAAATTTCCATACTATATGTGATTTTATATTGTTGGTATAAAAAGAAAGTTGTGTGTGATATGGACCTATTTCATGCTAAAGAATTAGAGTCTAGTGCAAAACACATGATCACATATCCAAGCAAAAGATCATCCCAGTGCATCTCCTAGAATGGTAGATATCAAGTGACACAATGTGGCCATTTATTGCACATAAGTTGAATTATATAGCAATGAGCCAATGGGGAGTGCATTTACGTAAAAGAATGAACTCATTTCTAAAAACACACCCAAAGGAACTAGGATTGTTACAATGTTGTATGTTGGGTTAGGGTGAAACACTATCATGTTATAAGACACAATTGCATATAAAAGGTTAGACTCCATTATTAATTTAAATTGTGATGCTAATTTACAACTGATTATTGAATTTTTTGCATTACAACACTAAAAATAAAATATAATTGAGTGAAAAAAGTGGAACCAACATCACAAGAAAAACCCAATATGGTATGATGTCCTCTTGAAGAAACCAACCATGTCAAATGTGAGGAATATCACGAGAGGATGAATGTATAAAAACCCCTAAATCTTGCGGAAATGGTGAGGATCCTAAAGTAGAAACACTCCTAAATCTTGCAGAAATAGTGAGGATCCTAAAAGAAATATTGTAAAGCTACATGATAGATAATGAAAGGATAATCTAAGAGAGAGAAAGACCATTAGAATTGAATGCATTGTTGCTAGAAAATCTATCTGAAATTCAGAAGAAATTGCAACAAAGACCTAATGATACCAATGATTAATTTCAAAGATAAAGATTTGTTGAGAGGTTAAAAAACACATATTATCTACAAATAAAATGAGGAAAATCACCTCCATAAAAATACACCATGCTAAAAGGATAGATACATCTAGTAACAAATCATTATTTGATTCATCTAAGGTTGGGATAGTCAATTCATATGAGCTTCTTGGAAATGTTTCCAAGAGGGAATTACATAAGAAAAATAAAAATAAGCATTCTTGAACAAAACTTCCTTGAAGGAGAATAGATTCAAATCACAATAATGCAAGACTTTAGGAAATGGTACCAAGATGAGTTCCTTATCTAGGATAAAACTATAATAGAAAGATATAAGTGTGAAACAAATACTAGATAGTTACTTGCAAAACAAGAAACAAGAGAAAATAAAACCACTAAGAAATTAACTAATGAACGAGAGAGACAATTCAAATTTCTAATAAAATCTAATAATATGGTATTGATGGTCATGAATGCAATATATAGACTTTGCTAGAGACCAATTAATTCAAATTAGGTTCCATGTTCATGCACTAGTATAATTCAAAAGTACTTTCCCTAGTTGGAAAACACGTTAAATTATACTCGCAAACCCAAATATACCTTGAAAATAATCGTAATGACTACATCTATACCATGAAAATAATCCCAATTCCTACATCTATACCAATGAATACAGCCACAGAAGGAAAATAATACCAATGCCAACATCTTTGCAAGGGAAATACATCAAATTGAAAGGAAAATACCTGTGGTAAATAAACCCTTTGTTGTTTTCCTTGAAACTTCTAGCTCAGCTTTGAGTTCCTTTGCAAAATAACAGTGAAAACCCCAGCGTATAAAAACTAAAACAATTTGGCACCAAAAATATTTTCAGCCTCTACACCAAAGAAGTTTCAGTGGTTTCAGTGATCTTGTTTCCATTTTAAGCCAGCCTGTTTCCATTTTAAGATGGACTAACCCACTGTTTCCTGTTTTTTCCCACTCAGTTGGTGCCCATGTCTCCCACTTTTCCTAAGAATGAGTGTCTTAATATTTATCTCCCGCCACCCACGAATAAATGAGTATGTCCTCTGCTACCATTGGGCCTCATGCCCTTAATGCCCATCACAAAAACCCTAGTCTCGTGGCTCTCAAACATTGGTGTTTGTCTCTCCATTTTCTCGACAAACCCTCCATTGCAATGGGGAAAATGAGGAGGAAGGTTTGGTTGCAGAAGCAAAGGTGTTAGTTCATTGCAGTTTGGAGGAAGGTTTGTTTGATGAAGATGCGACACCATTTTCCAGTGGATTCATAATGGAAGGTTGTGGCAGGAATCAGGCAGGGAATGGAGTAGTTGCACCAGGCCCACCACTAGATTCCATTCCATCAATTCCTCCCAAAAGCCCAATTTCTCGTGCCATCTGGAGAATTCCTCTAGAACAAATCAAGGCGATTCTCTAGCCATCTCTTAGCACAACAGAAACAAAGTGACATTGGTGTGGCATTGTCACCATCTTCATGAATCTGCAAACATTTCTTAATATTTTTCGTTCCTCTGTTCCTTGCAGAAACCCTCTCTGCCCAATTTCTCGTGCCATCTGGAGAATCCCTCTGGAAAAAATCAAGGCAATTCTCTAGCGATCTCTTAGCACAACAGAAAAAAAGTGACATTAGTGTGGCACTGTCACCATCTTCGTGAATCTGCAAATATTTCTCAATGTTTTTCATTCCTCTGTTCCTTACAGAAACCCTCTCTGTTCCTTGAAACCCTCTATCTTTTTCATTCCTCTATTCCTTGCAGAAACCCTCTCTGTTCCTTGAAACCCTTTATGTTCCTGTAATTGTCAGGCCATAAATAGTATGTGAGGCACCAAAAAAGATCTAACGAATTTAGAATCATACCATGCACCAGGCAAAACAGAAAGGGAAAGGCCATACACTAGACTAAAGATGGCCACGCGCAGCTACAAAGATAAAAACTAAGATCCACTTGTCTAGACAGGAAACATTAATGGTAGACTAACTAGACCAAAATGATGTTATAAATCATGAAGACATCTTACCTGAAAAACAAAAGACACATGTAGGGTAGTTGGATATACGGAATGCCACATGCAGAGATATGGGTCGTAGCCATAAATCAAACGCAGAGAGATATTCTGCATTCAAAGCCACACACCGAGAGATGGTTCAAGGCATAAGGCCTCGCACAGAGTAGCAGAGCTCTCATGTTTTTCTTCAACTTCCATTTTCTCTCAAACAACTTTATCCATCGCTGTGAGCCACTGAAATCCTACAATTGAAGTCATAGAATTAGACAATGTGAATCTTTATTACAATATGTCCCACTTCCAAAAGTCGCTCCAGTTAGTATTGGAGCTTTGTGAAAATTTCTTTAAATAGTCACAAATTAACGCTTAGAAATAGAAAACAAGGTTTCCTTACATAACTCTTGGAATAGGGCTCAATATTAATATAAAAATATCCTTGGACTACCTATGAAATTACCTCAAAAAATAGTGAAGATTCATTGATTATGCCAGTGAATTCAACCACAATAGAATCTGAAATTATTCCATAGAGGTGATTCAAATTAGGCCTCAAAATAGGTTAAAAAACTCCACAAAAAACCTCAAGTATACTCCTCAGAAAATCCACAATAGCCTTAGATCAATCTTAATAGATCACAATGAAATTCATCCTCATCCATAGGTGAATTCGACTATTCCTCACCTACTTGAATAGAGATAATTCTAGGATTGGTTAAAATTTCAATGCACTCCAAGGAGATGTCAAGCTCAAATATAAAGTGGAGAAAGCTTCTAGAGGGGTCAACATCATCCTAACACATGGCGCCGACATAGACAAACTGAAACTTGAATTTTTAAATTTTGGAGCCAAAAAAATCATCCTTAAAAGCTGACATGGGATTCGAAGTATTTAATCAATAATCCCTTTACAAAGTATTTCTTTGTAAGTTAAAATTAACTAGGATGATCCTTAATAATCCCAATATTAATGTTAATCAACCATTTGAGAATAAGTTTCATTAATTCACCACAACATCAAGTTGCCTTCATCAACTCATTTTTGGGGATATTTACCATACTTTTGAGGCACTAAATTTTGTCAAGCATATCTCGTCAAACATGAGGATTTATGTGGCATTCCACCTACCAATGGAATCAACACAATGAGGAGAATCAAATGAAGATAGTCTTGGACCCAAAAACATTGATTCTTGCATCCAAATTCCTAAATGAAGAGTATCATGGCTACACTACAATGAATTTCTTTCTTCTCTTCCTTTTAGGGTTTCGTTACCATTGGGTATTCCTATCAATGCAATCCATAGAGAGATATTAAGAGTGTTTCAAAGACTTAGGTTGGGATAAATGACAACAACATTCAACAATTGATTACATCAATTATTTGATTAAGCCATCTACATATGTTATAGTTCTAACAATATCCATCCATTTATGTTTAGACTGAGATAAGATAATAATATAATTGTGATCTGTACTTTCTAAAACATTTATATAACTTTTTTTTGTATGCTAGAACTGATGGGAGATTTTAACTGTTGGCCTAACTCAAGTGGTGCCTTAACAGTGGACCCATTAACCATCAATCCAAAGTTGAGTGAGAAAAACGTTTCTATAACTTAATGTTGATATATATTATTAATTTGTTGATTTTGTGTATAACCATATTTATTCTTAAATGTGCCTATAGATAAATTTTAAGCAAACCCATTAGATACCTTTAATGTTAGTCAACCATTTGAGAATAAGTCACAGTAATTCACCATAGCATCAAGTTGCCTTCATCAACTCATTTTGGGGATATTTACCATATTTTTGAGGCACTAAATTTGATCAAGCATATCTCGTCAAACATGAAGAGTTATGTGGCATTCCACCTACCATTGGAATTGACACAATGAGGAGAATCAAATGAAGATGGTCTTGGACCCAAAAACATTTATTCTTGCATCCAAACCTATCTAGATGGATAAAGCTTGTTTGCCCAGCTTTTATCTTTTGGCAGTAGGATAGAGATACATTTTGATTGAATTAATATAGATCTTTTTCAACCCTCTTTGGTAGGGTAAATATAAGCCCTAATTCTCACAAGTCAAAGCCCTATGTCAGATACTATTTTGAGGCCTAGAGAGGCCTTTGCTAAGGATATTTCACAAGAAATTAGGTGGCTATGTTTTGAGTGTCATTCAACCCTCTGTAGAATTTAATATAAAACTACTTCATTCCTTATAAATTTGTTCAGTGGCATCTTAATGAGTGTAGGAATGTGGTTTCACTTCAGACCTCCTAAGGCAGCTTGAGCCTATGTTTCAAATATTTTTGGGTGGTTTTTGTACTTCAATAAATATTCCTCTTCTCACTAAAGTGGGGCATCCATGTGTTCTCTTATGGTTGATTGGATATTGGAGTGATGTCACTTGAAACGGTTGTTCAAAGTTCTTTCTGAGGTTGTATCAAGGCCTAATCAAAGGTGGGTCTAATGATCATTTATTATAAAGGTATTCCAAAGGGTTTCCTTAAAATTTATCTATAGACTTTGTCAATTGATGGAATTTTAATGAGTTGTCATTTAAAACTCCACAAATCTCCTGTTAGTATTGGAGTTTTTCACCTTATTAAAATATGGCTCTCTATAATTAGAATATCGGTCGATATTGAAGTCAAAATCCTCCCTTAACCCTTTAGCCAAAAAGATGTCTCCTCAAGTATCTCCAATAATATCATATGAAGAGTCATAATATTTAACTTCGAATTATGGCCCACCATGATCATCTAATAATTAATTGAAATAGCAGTAGACTCCAATTTAGGGATTGGGTGGATCATATGGTGGGACTATGCTAGTGGGAACCCTAAATAATTGACTTGAAACCCCCTTGATTTTCTACCTTGATGGCATTCATCTCCCACATTTCTTGTTGGATACACAAGTCCTGAAAACATGACAAGGAAGATGAGAGGAAGTTGACAAGGACATTAGGTTGTCATAGAACATCATAAAGTGCATCCACATGGATGAACATGGAATGGGAATTAAGGTCATAAAGTCATAAAGGTCACAAAGGTGCATCAAAATATTTTTGGAGTGTCCCCAAGGTAAATATACATTTATTGTGGTGATAGTATCCACAAGATTCTTAGAACTAGTAGTATAGTGTTTGGCAATGAATCAATAAGCAAGAAAAGGGGGAACGTATCTAACACTTGTAAACTCAAGGCTAGTCTACAATTGAATTTACATTTCCTTGGAATCTCCACCATATTTGGGTAACTCAAATTCTCCATGCACTAGATATTTTGGGTTGATTGATCAATTAACTGGATGATCAATGAGTTTGACTAAACTCCCACTGCATAATTGGCCTTCCACTAGTATGGGCTCTGAAATGTTCCATGATAAGTGCTTATTCTCGGGGCTTGGTTTTCAAGGCAAATTCCAGCGTTCACTCTAGACTAACTATGATCATCAATAACCACTTCGTGAATGCTAGTAGTCAACCAGTAAGCCAACCACACAAGAATTTGAAACCAAATAGGTCAAAATGAAAATTAAGTATGTTAATGCAAGAGTTCAATAAGAACTTGAATTTAGTTACTCATGCCTACTAGGGAGAGATTTCCACTAAACGAAATCATAACACAAGAAACAACACAACAAAGTATAAGTGATCTGAATGATGACGTTACCAAAAATGTAAGTGAAGGACTCAGAAATTTATAGTGATCATGGGAATTATAGATCTTAGACAGAGCATGATGATGTTGTTGGGGAGGGATGTATCATTGTGGAGGGATGGATTTAGTTTCTAAAAGGGTCTCAACTCAATCTACCTAGTTGGATGGATTGTTTATCTCAGATACATTGAGATTGGTTAAATTCAGCTTATCGGGTTCATGAGGGTAGGAGAGGGAGGTGAAATAGAGATGGGAAGCTTAACAGTCATCCAGAATGAAACTATATGCTTGCATTTAAAGGTAAATGGAATGCTAGGGGGTAATTTGATTCAAACAAAGGGTGAATTATGCTTTGCTGAATGGACATCATGAGACTGTGTTTAAGATTCACCATTCTGAAGCTGCGAGAAGACTAGAGTGTAAGCACAAGAGAGAAGCTAAGAATATTGTGGGTTGTGAAGAGGGCCAAGAAGGTGCTTTCTGGTTCTTCCTCTTTTATATTAGAGACACAAGATTTAAGAGTGTTTATAAGGTAGCAATAAAGATGAGATGGATTGTCAAGCATATGCTGGCAGGGGTGTTCTTGGACTGTCACAGTGGAAGAAATTATCTAATGGATAAAATGAATGTCTACTGAAAAAGAAAATTTCAACATTGAGGTGCAACTTGGGAGGGGTAGCTGATGGTTCCCTATGCTAGGTCAAGTGCTTGCAATGGATTAAAGATCAACTTCTGCTGCAAAGTCTCGTGAGGAATATGATTATGCAATAACTGCACTTGAAAAATTGGAATTCAAGGTCTATGACTCATTATAAAGAAGTGGTTCAAACAATAACCACTAAGTTTTGAATGGGATCTAAAAATTGACTTTCTCAAAATTGAATGAAGTTGGAACCACTCTAAAACAACTTGAAACAATTAATGTTAATATTAAAAATTTAAGTAAAAGCTAACATTATCCTTATATTTCCTTTTCAAAAAGGAAAGATAAGGAGAATGTCAACTTTTACTTTAACTTTAAAAATTAAATATTACCATTAATTAATAGGGTTAGGTTTTGTAGGGCCCTCGAGTTAATAATTTCTTTTTTCCTTTTCAGTATTTTTTATTAAAAAATTATTATTTGGTGGTCATTAGCTATGTTGCACTACATTCTTCGGAATTGATCAGTTTATTAGAAAACTAATGAATTTGGTGTTTTAAGGTCAGTTCAATACAAGACAAACCTTATCCAATCTAAACCACCAAAATGGACTAGCACAACTCTAAAACCACTGGGACCAACCAATTCCACTAGTTCTAGGCTATTTCCAATAACATTTTTCCATTCTTATCTTCCTCTGAAATCGTTTTGTTGGATCCTTTCAAGAATGGTGATTTGGAAAGTGCCATAAACTATCGAATTTTTGTGAGCACATAAGATCATAAGAAGTTAAGCCTTAGCAAATAGAAATTTACAAGGACCTAATATAGACATCCCAAAAGATATTTAGTGAGTATGTGCATGCAAGGAACTATTACAGACCTCCCAAGATACTTAGTGAGGATGTGCATGACCAAAAAGCATAAAAAAAAGATATCCACCCTCAAAAACCATGCCCAAAACATTGAAGTGTGGTGCAAAAAAAATTGCTAGTAAGCTATTAATGGTACCAACAATCATTCGCTCTCTAATTTCAGAATAAGCTCCTAATCAACCTACCTCCTCCACTATGGTTATGGAAAGTTCTTGCAAGTATGAGAGCTACAAGAAATTAAAACTACCTTTGAAGCTCCACCAATTTTAGGGGACTTGAATTCTCTTCATGCCCCAACTATTTTGGGTAGATTGATTAGTTAACTAGATGATCACTGAGTTTGACTGAAGTCCCACTGCTTAAATGACCTTCCACTAGTTCCTCCAAAACTTAGAACTAGTTTAACTGACAACAACTTGAGATAATTTACCTTTATTGCCACAAGTTAGCAATCACATATTCAGAACTGAACTCTAACTCCTCGAACTCGAATTTATTGAGTAAACTAGGTGACACAAGCCATGTCACACAAGTTAACATCATCCAAGTTGTCAGTTGATGTGGAAATTTGAATTTTTTCAATTTAATGAAGGAAAAATCAAATTGAGAATTTCTTGTTGCATTTTTCAACACATAGTTCATTGGAATGTCTTACTTTCACTATGAACTTGGAATAGTTCACATGTTAAGTTCATAAGGTTTTGGACTGATGTGGTTCTATGTGTTGTGTATATAAATAATAGGTGTCCAACTCTTGCTATTAGAAACAAGACTCCCTATGAAATGTGGTTTGGCCACATTCCCTCGATGAGGCATCTCAGGGTTTTTGGTTCCTCATATTATGCCTTCATACCTAAGGAACAAATAAAAAAACTCAGTGCAAGGAATCACAAATGTATCTTCTTTGGGTACTCATACCTCCAAACCATACCATCTCTATGATGAAGTGAATAAGAAGTTTATAATATCTAGATATGTGATCTTTCTTGAGTCTTCCAATATTGACAATGTTGTTGATTGGTAGCTTAATTATTTGGATATATTCGAACATGCAAAGTATTTTCAAGAGTTTGATAGTGAGATTCCACATCTCCTTCTCTTAGCACTATAATTTCTATGAAGAGCCTTGAAGAAATCAGGTTGAAGGAAATTCCTTCACCTGATTTGTCAGGAAAGAGCTAAGAGACTATTGGTAGCAGGTAGCCAAATCTGATAAGTGGTGAGGGTACATGCAAAATACAAAGCAAGGATTAGTGCAAAGGAGTAATGCAGAGGAGTGTATTAACTACATGCATATCATAAAACATCTTTCAACTGTCTTTGAAGATATTTCTTCCATCCCACTGACTACCAGTTTGGACGCCTAATGATCTTTGCTTCTATGCTCTTGAGAGAAGTATTTCTAAGTTCTCTAGCTGTCGCTCAGGAATTTTGTCATATTCCTTTTTCTTACAAGCTTGTTCAAGTCCCAATATATCTATATCTCCGATGTCAAATCTCTCTGGTTCCTCTTCCATGTGTTGTATTGTTTCCTGCTCTACCTCTGTATCATCTACAATCGTGAGCTGCATCTGAGTGTTATCTACCTCCATACCTTCAGTAGTCCTTTTCTACATGTTACTAGGAGAGGGTGTTTTGGTGTCTGTAGGTTGCTTAGAAGTGAGGGATTTCTTGAGCTTGATGGAGTAGAATGGGTGGAAGTATTAGGAATGGCTTCAGGTTGTTTCTGATTATCTAAAATATGAACCTCTGGCTGTAGTAGGATTTCAAATTTGTTGCTTGTTGAAGGCAAGGAGGTGCTGGTGACAGGTTTTTAAATAAGGTAGAGGTCTTTTTCTGGGTCTTTTTGCGATTGGGAACTTTTGTGAACCCATTCGAGTTGGATTTGTCCATTGAAGCTGTGGTCGTGGATTTCATATTAGAGGGAAAGTCTCAGAATAAATGGCCTAGGGCGTGGCATTTTTGGCAGCGGAATGGTACATGCTCATAATCTATTGTTTGTAACCATTCATAATCATAATGGTAGAGGCTTACCGCATTCAGGAGAGCTTTGCTGAGGTGCATGTATACACAAATCCGTGCATAGGAGGTGTATCGCTTCAGCTTTGTCTCCTTTGTCACTTTGATGAATTCGCCTAAACCATTCGCAATGTCTCGCAAAGAGTCTTCATCCCAATACTCCAGAGGGAGAGAATAAAGGCACAACCACACCGAGGCCCAACTCAGATCTTCTTTGTCCGAGTTAAAGCACTCGATCCATCCTCTTATGTATAGCCCTGCTACGTTGAAGAAATATGGTCCTCCATCCAATACCCTGGTTTGGTCCTCCAGACAATTGAAAATGACAATAAAGAATCCCTTAGGCCCTAACTGCAGTGTTATGTGCCCTTTTGGCTTCCATTTGGCTACGATCCAGCTGTGCAAAGCTTTCTCTATTGGCCAAAGGCCTATGAACTTTCCTATCAAAGCATGATCCCTCATAAACTGGATCTGAGTGTTGATGCACTGAGTTGGGAGCTCGATTTTGGGTCTGTCTACTGCTACCGGTTTGCAGGTGTTTGACATCACTCGTGGTTCTTCATTTGTGTTGTTATTCGTTGGTGTATTTTCATTCTCTATTGTTGTATCTTCTGGATGGTCCATCCTAACATTTTTAGTCTGTTGTAGGCCGTTTTCCATATCAACGGGGGGAGGCATCATGTCCTCCCCCTGAGGGGGTTCCATTGCATGATAGTTGTTCCTTATTGTGCTATAACTGCCTTATGGTTGAAGGTTAATGGTAGAACAGTACAGTCTATGAAGGTCTACCAGTTGCAAAACAACGTCAAACCCTAAGCGCTCTGCTCTCCATTTTCTTTTTTTTTGACATAAATGGTTAGTTTTTATTTAAAATTCGTCAAATCAGCTGTCGAGGACTTTAACAGTGAAACCCTGTATTTCCTTGTTACAGTTAGCGGGGTTTAGAAGATTTTGCTTTTGAATAGTCTGCTAAATGAGTTACACCGTGAATGCAGATAGAGGCTTAAAAAAGAACTTGATTTGGTTTCAGAATCGTGCCTTGAAATTCTGCTGCTTTTTCTTTCTGTGACGTAGCGCTGCTTCCTAGCTTGTAAAGAGGAGATCCAATGCAGCAAAGTGTTGGATCATCCTAAGAATCATTGCATTTTCTTTTTAAAATGTCTGGAAGAGTGTTATATAGTGTTCAAGAATGCCAAGAGCGGTAAATTGGCCTCAAAGAGGCCCTCATGAACTATCCAACACCTACCCAGATGTAACAGTGAGTTCCAATGACGAACAGAGATCGAAAATGCCACAATTGTGTTCTGAATTTTCCCTTGTGGATGAGTTCGCGTTTCCTAACAGCAGCCAACTCAAAATGGTTCAGTCCCGAAGTCTGGAGAATTTGAATCAGCGAAATTCTCAAAGGAACAAAGGTCTAGACAACTCTAGAATTAAGGAATGCTACAGTCCGATTCAACATCATTTACTAACAAAGATCTCCTACTCCTGAGAGAGCTTAGGTTGGCTGCCAAGTCCGCCTGTGAATCTAACTTCCTCAGCACATGATAGAAGGAGATTTTGTGGAGCTTGGGCAACAATAGTCTGATTCTTTTAAGGATGGGGGCTAACTGCACATGAGAAGGGATCCTTCGAGAGTTCATAGCCTGTATAATTAATTTGGAGTCTCTAAAGACTGAGATGGAGAGGAGATTCCTCTTGATAGCCAGATTTAGACCCTACCATAGAGCAAGAGCCTCTACTCTATTGTTTGTTTCATGCCCCAGACCCCAAGCAAAGCGTAGCTCAGTTGAGCCACCTGGGCTTAAGATAACTCCCCCGCCACCTGCCTTTCTTGGGTTACCTTTAGAGGCCCCATCGAAGAATAAGCAGTGATCATCCAAAGTAGATCTCCATTTGATGAATTCTTGTTCTTCCAGACGAATTTCCCAATGAGAAGGGGCTTTAGTAGGAGGAATTGATCTATTATGATGATTTGGAACAAGCTCTTTTAACCATTGATCTTCCTCACTATCCAGAATCATGTCATTTCTTATGGTGGGTTTGGTTTCTAAGGCCTTCCCCAATAGAGCTTTGATCTTAGTGATAATTATGACTAGGATACAACTCTCCTCCCTAAATATTCTGTTGTTCCTCTCCAACCACAGTTTCTATCATGTGAATTTGGGGATCCACATACAGTCAGTCTTGAGAAGGCTTTTTTTGGAGAGACAAAATAGGGATAACTTGGCCCAGTTTCTTAGCAGGTCCTGAATATTTCTTGGAAGCTCTATTTTGTCAGGTCCTAACATCAAGACACCCTTCCAAACTTCTTGAGAAAAGGGGCACAATAAGAATAAGTGGTTAGTCGTTTTTTCATCCGATGCACAAAGAGGGAACCTGGAGGGACCTTCCATTCCACGCTTCCTCAGGTTATCTCTAGTGCGGATACTTTTATGTGCCAGAGTCGAGCAAAAGAATTCAATTTTGGGGAGAGTAGCAAAACACCAAATAAATTTCCATTGAGTTGGCTCTAGGGGGATGCTAGGGACAACCATCATACTTTTGTAACCTTCTGCTGCTGAGTAAGAGCCTAAAAGAGAACCCCATCCTCTTTTGTCCTTAGAAGAGGCCTTTAAAGGATATTTTCCTTGGAGCAAATCCAACAATAAATTCGCTTCACCATCCAACCAATGAGGGACCTCCCCCAAATTCCAACCATCCCATCGACTTTCTACATCATTTGTCCAATAAGAGATGTCCCAAAGGGTTTCCAGATTGCTGGCCTCAAGCCAAGCTCTGATATTTTCCAATTCTGCCATTTGATTCAAAGGCTGATCTCAAAGAATCGAATCTTCCCAAATTTTTATTTTTTTCCCATTACCTGGGATCCAATAAAGCTTATGAAAAAAATGTTTCAAAGCTATGAGACAGAGTTTGAAAACTGGCAATCCTTTGGAAATTCTAGGAAGTTGGTCCAAGCACCTGAAACGCTGCCTATGAAAATATTTTTTCCACAGAAGTCTCTTGCTCCAACTAGGATTCCCAGAAACAATGTTCCAAAGGAGCTTGGAGCCCAAAGCAAGATTTTGGGCTACCAGATCCCACATTTGGAGACCTCCTTCAAAGAATGGCTTCTTAATAGTGTCCCAATTAACTAAATGGAGCCTTCTTTCATTATTTTTCCCTCCCTCCCACAGAAATCTTCTCATGAGACCATCCACTTTACTAATAAAGGTTTTAGGGGCTAGTAGAATGGAGTTCTGATAAACTGGGAGACTTATGAGCAAAAATTTCATAAGGATTACCTTCCCAGGATTATTCAACCATGAGGCTCCCCAACCTTGTATTCTGAGTTTTAGCTTGTCTAGCAGGGGCGTCCAGTGAGCTACCTTAGGATTTGATTAGAAGATTGGGATCCCAAGATACTTAAATGAATCCCAAGTCAAGGTCTTTTCCATTTCTAATAGCCTTGTTATGTCTGTCAAATCTTTGATCGAGCAATTCCAACGATAGATCATGCTCTTTAGATAGTTAATCCTGTTGCCTGAAACCTCCCTATAAATGTCCAACTCCTTCTTGAAGGTTCCAGTAGAATTTATGCTAGCTCCTCCAAGCAATAATGTATCATCAGAAAATTGGGCAGGATTTATGTCTTTAACATTGTCAGCCATTCTCAAGCCTAGCAGAGTTTGGATCTGTTGACAGCAGTCTAGCTGGAAGCTAAGCACCAAAGCTTGAATGGTGTAAAGAAGCGTGGACAAAGGGAAACCTTTTCTTAGCCCCCTTGAGGCCTGGAAAATTCTGTTGAATGACCATTAACCAGAGGCGCTATCTAAGGGGAGGCAATGCAGGCTTTCACCCAAGTTATGAGAACTTTTGAGAAGCCAAATTTCTCCATCACAGAAAATAGGAAATCATATCTCACCCTGTCAAAGGCATTTGTCAAATCTAGCTTAATCACCATGCCTTTCTCTTTTTGATGACAGCTTGAATGAATTGCTTCTTGCACCAGAACAATATTGTCAAAAGTCTTTCTCCCTTTTATGAATCCTCCTTGGTTTTCAGGGATGATGACCGGCAAAATTTTCTTAATACAGCTGGCTATTATTTTTGTAATCAGCTTATAACTTGTATTACACAAAGAGATGGGCCTGAATTTGTTGAAATCAGTGGTGCCTTTGTCTTTTGGAATCAAGGCAAGGAAGGCCGAGTTGGTATGGCCTCCAATCTTGGTGCACGTCTAAGATTTACGGATCATTCTCAGAAGGTCTTTTTTAATTGTAGGCCAGCAAGTCAGGTAGAATCTTGTAGTGAACCCATCAGGGCCCAGGGCTTTATCCATATCCATGCAATCAAAAGCTTCTTTAATCTCATTCATACTGATCGGGGCAGTCAGCATAATATTGTCAAAATCTTGAACACAATGAGGAATAAGATCAATCAGATAGGCTTGAGAATCGATAGGAGGGTCTTCCGGGGCAGAGTAAAGATCTTTGAAGAAGGAGTGGGCTGCTCGCTTTATTCCTTTAGAATATTTAACCATAGTGTTTTGATAGTGAATTTCATTTACTATTTTGAAGTGCTTGCATGCTTCAACTTGCTTATGGAAGTAGCTTGTATTTTTGTCTCTGGCCTGTAAACAAAGATTTCTGGACTTCTGTCTGTAGAACACTTCTTCATCCCTACTTTCTCTATGGAAATCCTTTTGCAGCTCTACTTCTTTTTGAAGAAGGATTTGAGTTACATCGGAATTCTTCATTGTTAATTGATGGCTTGATAAATTGTCATGCATCTCCTTTCTTTTGGCGGTGGGCATTTTCAACCTTTTAGCCCACTCCTTGAGCTCCCTTTTAAGTATCCTCATTTTTTCTTCCTACACAAAGGAAGGGGATCCTTGAACTTACTGATTCTAGGCCTCTGAGACCACCTCTTGGAATCCTTCTTGATGACTCCATAGAGAACTAAATTTAAAGGGAATGGGGCCAAGATTTCCATCCAAGAAGAGCTCAAGCAGAATGGTTTTATGGTCAGAGGCGTAGTTCGGCAGAATTTTAGAGGTGGTCATTAGACCACAAGTCAAGAAGGCAGATTGGACTAGAAATCTGTCTAGACAAGTAGCAATGTGGCTGGGGCCTATCCTTTTGTTTGACCAGGTGAATTTCCCAGATGTGGGCTTGATATCCTCCAATTCCCAATCTAAAATGAGGTCTTCAACCCATTCTCTAGCTGGGTCCCTGACCAGAGAGCCCCCCTTTTTCTCTTCTGCAGCTGGCGTAGCATTCAGATCACTTGCAATAATAATATTTTCTGGGTTGTGTAAGAAGAGATAGGACTGGAGTGAGTCCTAACAAATTTTTTTCTCAGATGGTAAAATGGGAGCATAAATATTGAACATACTTACTTGGTGGCCAGATTCTTTATGGAGGAGCTTAGTGAGTGTTGGGTTGTGTTATATTCTTTCCACGACTAACCTACGTAGTGAACCAGGGGGTTAGAGGGGGGGCGGGTAGCCCCCCTCTACGGGGTTCGGGGCAGCGCC
>APFE030083611.1:0-15728 GCA_000404065.3 Pinus taeda
TGAACTAGATTTGAGCCTCCTTGTTCTAAGGCTCCATTTCATAGTCATACTTCTTTCTCCTTCTATCCCCAAATATTCCTTTTGAGAGTTTTCCATTATTAGTCTTAATTTTTAATCAATAGATTTATGCCTTCCACTTTGTGTTCAGTTTCCTCCACCTTTCAAGATGAACTACTTGCTACAAATACAACTTTGGAATCCTATATCCCATGGGGTTTGTCTATTAGGAAAGGTATTCAAGAAAATTCTTCAACTTTGGAATCCTATATCCCATGGGGTTTGTCTATTAGGAAAGGTATTCTAGAAAATTCTTCCAAACCATTAAGGTTTTTGATGACTTTAGATTTTTCTATGGAATTTGAATCCTTAGCCACAAGGGAAATTGGGTGGGGGATGTCCTTCGAAGGTTTTCTGCCAAACTATTTGGCTTTATTGATGTCTTGGAGTAGGGATAAGTATCATTTTTTAAGCATGCTTTTTTTGTCCACCTGCTTGATTTTTTCTCTCATTTGACTTGCTTTTGCACTTTAACTTCTTTGATATCATATTCTTGCTATTTTTTTTCCAGGTAATCTATCCCTAGCAAATTTGTCAGGCACTTCCCCTCTTTTTGAGGATGGCACCTATGCTAAACCCTAAATTTTTTAGGGCATAATGCCAGGTCAACAACAAGACTTAAAAATATACTTGTTAATAGCTCAGGATGTCACTTCTAGTAATTAAATCAAGGTGGGGAGGATAACACTTCTCTCAACCACTCGAGCTAGATTGAATTGATGGATGTCATGTTCTTGCTATGGTCAATTTTATTTTTTATTTTTGTGGCCCTCATCCCACCTTTACCGATGTTTATGGCAAAATATTATGCCCTTGAGAATTCGAAGATGCCTTCAAACTCTTCCATTATACCATAATTCTCTAGAGACTTTTCTTTTTCAACATAGACTAGTTTTGTTTTTGTAAGTCAAACTTTTCTATTTATGTAGAATGGTTACATCTTTGTCCATGGATTTCCAAAATCCTGCCGGCCTTAATCTTACCAAATTTATTAGCAGTAGCCAGTTCCCAAAAAAGATCATGCATTGCCAAAAGGATTTAACGAGCCAGAAACCTAAAGGGACTAAGAACCAAAATACCAACAATATTAAATTACATCCAAAAGCCATTATGTATCCAATGAGGTTACTGGAATTGGATTTTTTGGATGCGAACTAGGAGGTAGTAGGGTTTGAATTCACAATGGACATGTCTCTCCATATGGGGCATACGACCCCCCATATGGTTCAGGTTTTCCTGAAGACACCATTGTCCCATTTGCAGGCTTGCTAGTTTGTCTTGCATGTACTACTGATTTCTTTTCTATCATTTAGAAAAGAGATAATTTAATTTTTATCTTCCATGTCTGTCCTTGGTAAGCTGTGCCACAAGCAACCTGAGTTTCCTAATCTGTTCTCCACAATCCACCTGACCAAGCTCATGCTCAGGGAAACTAGGCAGCCCTGTTGATGCAACTGCCACTTCCTTGCCCAGAGGAGAACTCAGTCTAGGGGCCAGCTAGATTACCCTCTATCGACTCCCCCGCCCCCTTTTCCCAAGTGACCATGTTGGTTAGGCATCCTTAGCATGTCACCAAAACAATAAACAAAATACCCCAGGTAGTGGTCATCACAACAAATAGATATATTGCCCCTAATAGAGCACCTCCTGTAAAAACCACCATTGCAGAAAGCCACAGATCACCCAACACCAAGCTGACATAGGTCGCAGTCCCTACTGGAAGTCTTAAATTGGGAATTCCCTACCCACCAGACCATAGGTAGTCTCGCCAATAGAATTTCACCTCCAAAACAACCATCAAAGTGCCAAAACAAAGGGAAACTACCCAAATCCCTTAAGGGTTGAATCTCCCCACTCAATCTTAGCCCCCACACAATGAATAGGACCCAAATAACCTCAACCCAGAATAGAAAACTCACAGAGCCATGAAGACAAACAACATTGTATATATTACCACCAGGAAAAAGCGAATAATGTCAGTACAACCAACACAACCAACACGAAATATTAACCATGAAATACAGCCAATCCAAAGTGAGAATTCGTAATAACTTGTGTCTATGCCTTGTGCTACCTGGAAGAATACCGCAACCAAGGCCCTAGTCACCATCCTCAACAACCAAGAAGTTGAAACTTTGTAAATTATTTATCACCATTCTGTTAGTTAGAGGTCTTTTCTCTCCATGCCCCCATGACACACCAACAATAGCCACAAAAACTTCCCCCCCAAGTCTCGGTATCGAGAAAACTTATAACCCGTAAGTTGCAACACCAAGTCCTTTAATGCCAACCATCTCAACACAGGGAAATCACCATTCCTATGCCACCTTATCAGTTTATCAAATATTGAGTAGGGTTGGTGAGTGAAATCACCATAGTAGCACACAAGGGCTAAGTAGGATGAGATATGTGTTAGTTTTTGTAGCATCGGATGGTGTTCTAGTTTCAAGACTTTGTGGAGAGGCTAAAACACATGAGTTATCCAAAACCTAGAAATCGTTTATGGAAATTCCACCTAGAGATGACTCAATTAAATTAATTGACCATAATTAAAATTTCCTAAGTCTAACTTAGGAAAATGGTTTAATCAATAGAAATTAATTAAGAAGGGTGTGAATTATCTAGAAACTCACACGGATCCACTTAGAAAATAATCTCAACCATTGATTAAGTTTTAATCATGGCCGTTGAAGTCTCAACTGGAGATTACAAGAAGAAGTTGATGGGTAGATGGAGAAGAACTTGAAAGTGTGAAACTAGTTACAGATACTTAGTGATTTAGAAAAATTGATTCTCTAGTGCAGGCGATTCAACAAAAGTGGTCAAGTCAAAGATCGAGTAGCAAAGTGTCATAGGGGCAAAGACAATGATCTAGAGGAGGATATCGAGATCCGGAAGAGGCAGAAGTGAGTGGTTGAAGTATTCCAGATCAGTTGCAAGTGACGTGCGGAATCTCCTGACGAGTCAGAATTATGGTTGTGCGGGTTTTCCTCGTACAACCGTGAGGATCATGCAAAGTTGCCTAGCACAATTGTGCGGATCGATCAAAAGTCGTGAGGGCCTGCGTAGAGGTTGGACGACTAGTTTTCAAAGGCCGAGGTTTTGCTTGTGGAGGGAGAGAACCTTCTCTCCAAATATTTTTTGTTAGGTCTTGCTGATTGAATAAATAGTTGGGCTTCCAAATATTGTACTTAGATTTTCAATGTTGCATAATAAAATAAACCCTCAGTTGTTGGACCGGCTTTCCCACATTGGGTTTTTCAGGAGGACTTTTGTCCAAAACAACCGTGTTAATTTTGTTTGTGTGCTAGTATTTCTCAGTTCCTATTTTTGCTTCCACAATATTTGTTTTTGGTGATGAAATTGTAGTGTGATCAATTCAATATTAATAAGAAAAATTAATAAATTGTTAATCAGTTAGGGGAATTAACTTCCGGTTATTGCATTTCAAGGGAATTTTCACACGATATCAGAGCGTATTTGGTAGACAGGAGGCTCAGAAGCAAAAAAGATAAATTTGCAGCTTAGAGGGAGTTGGAGTACGAATTTTTCAGAGAGTTGTGCGGGTTAGCTCAGAACAGTTGCGAGAGTCGCGCGAGATATTTTCTGTATAACCGCAAGGATCGCGCAAGTTCAAAATGAACAATCACGCGAGTACAGAAAAGTTGCGAGTGTAGCACAACTAGGAGTAGCGGCAACTCAGATTTGCGCAGGGCAGATTCTTGTCTAGGTACAGAGGGTTTGCAACAGGTTTCTAGCGCAGATTCAGTGCTGGGTGGAAGAGAACATGCACACACAGAGAGAGATTTTATAGTAGTTTGCTGGAGCAGATTCAATGATGGGTGGAAGAGAGTGCACACATAGAGAGAGAGATTTTATAGTAGTTTGCTTGAGCAGATTCAGTGCTGGGTGGAAGGGAAAGTGCACACACAAAGAGAGATCTTTTTATGTAAGTTTCGAGTATTTTAGAGATGGCCACAATTGGGCTTGGAGATCAGGATAGGTTGGAGGGAGCTTCCAACTATGTCATTTGGAAGGCTAGGATGTCATTATTGCTAGATGACTTTGGCCTGAAGACCTATGTAGAGAATTTGTGGCAGTACTGAATGATGCATATCAACTGAAGGAATATAGGAAAGAGATGGCTAAGGTGAAGTGGATGATCTTGGATGGAGTCCGAGACCATATAGTCTCGCATATATCGACCAAAGAGATGTGGGATGCTCTTGCTCAGCTATATCATAATCCTTCCGAGCAGTAGAAGATGTTCCTGCAAGAGAAGTTGAGAAATATCAGGATGCAGAAGGGTGAAGGCATAGATCCCTTCCTCACCATAATTCAGGAAATACAGGATCAACTTGTAGCTATTAGGGAAGCGCCTCAACCTACAGAGCTTGTGTGTTTGGCCCTAAATAGTGTCTCTGAGGAGTGGCAAGTCTTTTTCCAAAGCATCTTGGGACGAGACACTTTGCCAAGGTGGGACTGGATGTGGTCAGACTTGCAGTAGGAGGATACGAGGTGAGCTCTAGTAAAGAGCTCTATTAGCGAAAGCAATAACAAGGGTTCGAAGGAAGAATAAAATGTGGCCCTTGCATTAAAGGGTCCTAATCAGGGATAAGGGGCGAATAAGAAGAAAAAGGATCTATCTAAGGTCAAGTGCTTCGGGTGTGGCGAGTTTGGCCACTACAGTACCCAATGTCCTCTCAGGAAGGACAAGTAGGAGAAGCAGGACCAGGCGACAACATCCGTAGAGATAGACAACTTGTCCTCCAGGTTGGAGGAAGATTTCGCCATGTTTGCAGCTATACCTTCAGGAGAGAGGTGGGGCAATATGGAGCTATAGTTCGAGAGCAGCATAGAGTTTGGGCTGGGTCCATTGAGGTGTCCTCATGGATCATTATCTTGCTACATGGGCCCACAGTATTCAATAGCAAGATGGATCAATGTAAGTTCATGTAGTCAGATTTCCAAGTGATAGTTGCAGACTAGTTGCAGTCAGGTGTTAAGGAGCGTAGATGCAGTGTTGACAACAGAGTAGGTGGCTCAGTGCAGAGTTAGTAGCAGCACAGATCCTTCAGTGGACAAAGGCTAGTAGCAGTCAGATGTTCAGGAGATAGATGCATCACAAAGGCACAGTTGATTCAGTATTCCAGATGCTTCTCAGCTGCAGTAGTTACAGGAGCAGTAACAACAGATGAGAGGGAGTTGCAATGCAAATGCAGAGTTGGCAGTAGTATAGCAGTGCCAGCAACGACATAGATGCAACATTAGAGTTGCGTAGTGGTAGGTAGTCACAGTGGCCAGACATCAACAACATGTATAGAGGGTGATGCAGAGACAGGGTATTGGAACAATTCAACACTAGAACACCTTCCTCGCTAAGAGGGAGTGTTAGTTTTTGTAGCATTAGATGGTATTATAGTCTTGAGACTTTGTGGAGAGGCTAAAACACACGAGTTCTCCAAAAACCAGAAATTGTTTCTCGAAATTCCACTTAGAGATGGCTCAATTAAATTAATTGACCATAATCAAAATTTCCTAGGTGTAACTTCGAAAAAGGGGTTAATTAATAGAAATTAATTGAGAAGGGCGCGAATTATCTAAAAACTCACACGAATCAACTTAGAAGATAATCTCAACCATTTATTAAGTTTTAATCATGGCAGTTGAAATCTCAACTGGAGATTATAAGAAGAATTCAATGGGTAGATGGAGAATATACTTTTGGAGAGCACTTGCAGGTGAGAAGCATTTGAGAGTGTGAGACCAGTTGTAGATACTTAGTGATCTAGATAGATTGATCCTCTAGTGTAGGTGTTTCAAAAAGAGTGATCAAGTTCGAGATCGAGTAACAAAGTGTCAAAGGGGTCGAGACAGTGATCCGGAGGAGGATTTCCAGATTTGGAAGAGGCAAAAGCGAGTGATTGAAGTATTCCATGGCGCAGCTAATCCAGATCCACCACAAGGGTCACGCAGAATTTCTTGACGGGTCACAATTATGGTCGGACGAGTTTTCCCCATACAATTGTGAGGGTAGTGCAGGTTTTCCCAGTACAGTCACACAGATTGATCATAAGCCGTGCGGGCCTGTGCAGAGGTTGGACGACCAATTTTCAGAGGCCGGGGTTTGGTTGTGGATGTTGCAATTTCTAAGTCTACTAGTTAGAAACCCTCCATGCACTTTACTGATTTAGTCCTACCTACTTGTTCTGTTACTTAACAAGTTATTTACAATGTAAATACTGAAAAATAAACACTAGTGCATGCTCAACATATTACAGATCATCAAATGAAGGAAACAGAAACAAGCACACAAAATGACATCGTTATTTTTGGACCAATATCTCCCGAAAAACCCAATGCGGGAAAACCGATGTAGCTATTTGAGGGTTTTCTTATTAAGCAATTTCAGAGTACAATTTGGATGCCAAATCTAGCTTACCCAACAGAGGATTTCCTTGGCATTAGCACCTCTCAGTCTGAGACAAATATCCCGACTGAAACCCCGGATAAACCCTCAGGCAGCTCCTCAACTCCAATCTACCCCAAAAACCACAATGTCTTCCTTTCTGGAATGTGTCAGCCTCTCTCTGCCCAGCGCTGGCCCTGTGTCACCTTGAATGGGCCTGTGTCAGCCTTAAGAGGCCCTACATCAGCCTTTTGGCCCCTGCGTCAGCAACGTTGGCCTCTCTGAAGCATTGCGCAACTCCTGGCTGACTTTGCGTGGCCATGCGTGAGCCCTGGCTACTACTACGTCACTCTCTTTGGATCTTGCATTGGTCTCCAGGCACTATCTCTGCCTCTCTATCTCTCTGTGCTCAATGCCCCTTAGCTGCAACTCCGATCACTGATTCTATCTTTCTTAGCAAACCCTGCTCTAGAGAATAGAATGACTGATCATCTGGTGTGATCTCCAAGTGACACTCAAGCCCCCTCTTATACTTTTCTCGTGACATATCAACGACTGAGATTAAGTCCCTAGTCAACGGCTAAGATTAGATCTAGCTTGATCCTTTCTGGGTATTGGAGATCTCATGTGCCCCAACCTCTCCACCAAATTTCATGGCTAGAGCACATCTGATGCTACCCCAAATCAACAGTGGATGGAGAGAAACTTCTCTCCAAATATTTTCTGTCAAATCTCGCTGATTGGATAGTCAGTTGGGCTTCCAAAGATTTTACTCGGATTTTCACCGTTGCATAATAAAATAAACCCTCAACTATTGTACTGGTTTCCCACATTGGGTTTTTCTAAGGACTTTTGTCCAAAACAACTGTGTTAGTTTTGTGTGCATGCTAGTATTTATCATTTTCTATTTTTGCTTCCGCAATATTTATTTTTGGTGAATTAATTGTAGTGTGATTAATTCGGTATTAATTAGAAAATTAATAAATTGTTAATCAATTAAGAGAATTAATTTCTAGTTGCTGCATTTCAAGGGAATTTTCATAATATGTATGGTTCATTTTTTTATTTTTTATTTTTATAATCATTGTTATATTATTAAATCATTTTTTTACTTCTTCAATCTAACAAATTGTAGAGGTATAGGATTGATGTAGTTTTATTCCACAAATGCAGTGGATGGAAGTGAACGCTAAGAAGATATGACTCTGTGTGTTTTTATAAATTGGAGGCATTTAAGCGAATGTGGAGGATTAGTGATAAAACAACTGAATTATTTCTGTGTGAGACAGGCGAAATTAAGGTGCAAAGTCAAGGAAGAGGTGAGTTCATTTGGCATGAATTCCATGTCATGCTCAATTATGAAAGCTTTTCTATTTCAAATACAATATCTTTCCTCCCTCCTTATCTAGCTAGGGTTTATGATTTTTGATGTTTGTATAAAATATATTTGCTTACACATAAGATTTATGGTCTTTGTTTAAGATTTCTTGTGGGATAACTTTGTTTCATATTTAGTGGGAAAGGCGATGGATTGAGGAATTTACTTGTTCACAACTGCATAATTTTATGGTTCCATGTTCATTTTAATTTAACTCATTTGTTGGTTCGTTATGATATCATGTGCTTGTTTAAATTTAAATTGCAATGCAGGTTAAGGAAAGTGGAGGAGCACTAATGAAGCCACTAAATGTCTTTGTGCGAGATAGATGTCGGGCATTATAATAAAGGCAGACACACTGATGCAGAGAGTGAGTTCTCTTGTTGTATAATATTGTTCATAAGATTCATCTTTGTTTATTATTTCTCTTAATATATTTCACTATATGTTTAATATTTCTTAGAATGCATTTTACTATTTGTGAAATATTTCACTATTTCTATCTCTATCTCTTTGATGTTTCTCGTGAGATTTTTGGTGTCCTATTAAGATTTTTCATAAGATTTTTTGGTCTTTATTTAATATTTTTTGGTTTATTTTTGTTTGGCTCAGTAGGTGGAGAAATTAAGGTTGTTCCTAACAGCCCATATTGTGGGTTGAGGGATGACGTAAATTCTACAATGTAATGGGTAAAGACGAACACTAAGGAAGAGGAGGTATGTATGGTTATATATATATTCATTTAAATTAGAGACATATTATAGCATTTGTCATTTCTTTATCAATTGACTGCAAGGAAATGCAGGTCAAGGATGTGGAGGAGTGTTAATGACATTAATGAAATACACTTGTGTGAATGATGTGGGGCAATGTAGCAGGTGCAATTGTAGAGGCAAAGGGTGGGTTCTACCTCTAATAATAGCCCATGTTGTGGCTTTAGAATTGATGTGGATACCATAGGTGCAATGGGCGAGGAGAAGACTGATGAGTAGGGGGTATTCTTGGTTCTATGTGGGTTGAACTTAACTCATTTGTTGTACATCATTATATCTTATGTTTAGATTTAAAGGAAATGCTAGTAGGAGGTATTCTTGGTTTTATGTGGGTTGAACTTAACTCATTTGTTGTACATCATTATATCTTGTGTTTAGATTTAAAGGAAATGTTGTGTGTGTAAAGGAAAGTGAAGCACTGAAGCACTATTGATGAAGCTATTGAAATGTCTATATGAGAGGGGCATAGATCATCACCATAGAAGCATGGGTAGATGGTGAGTTCTCTTTCGGTGCAAAACACACATACACTTTATTATGAAATTCTCATTTCAATTATATTGATGCTTCTCCCTCCTTGGTTATTGAAGGTTTGTGAGTTTGTCTTTGCATAATTTTTTTATTCATCGTTTAAGATTTCTGATAACATATTTCAGTGTTTGTTTAATATTTCTCATGATATTTTTGGTGTCTTTTACAGATTTTGTATAAAATTTATGTGCTCTATTGAATATTTTATGATTTGGATTTTGGTGGGTTTCGTTTGTGGGAAAAGTGTAGGTTCTAACAATGCATGTTGTGGATATCGAGCTGTTGCACATCCCATTTTGTAGTGGGTGAAGGCAAAGGTTGAAGTGGTATGTATGGTTGTATTTTGTGTTCTTTTAAGTTAGAGACATTTTACATTATTTGTCATTTATTTAAATACTCAGTGAAACTTAATGCAGGAAAAGTAACATGGAGGATAACTGATGAAACTATTATAATATTTGTGTTAGAAACATTGTATTATAGTGAAGAGGTAGAGGCAAAGGCAAGTTCTCTTTTGGTGCAAAATCCATGCAATCTACTATGAATCCTCGTGATGTTGTTTTGTTTCATATTTTTCATAAGATATTTGGTGTGTTTAAAAATTCTCATGAGATTTTATGGTTTCTATTTAATAGTTTTCTATTCTTTGGTGTGCAGGATGTCCTTGATTGGTCGTTGATGCCTTATGGGCTTGCAAAGAAGAGTCCAAGCCTATTGTATTTCTTTGTTTTTTATTTATTTTTTTGCTATTTATTCACATGTTTTTGTTTTTCTACAACTATGGTTGCTTTTTTTTGCATTGTGAGCATGGCCATGCTAATTTTTGGTTTTGTGTTTGCTTTTCATGTTTGCTTTCTATTTTTTTCCTTATATTTTTCATGATTTTTATATTTGGTTGAATGGGTGGGGAAATTAAGGCATGCCCTAACATCATATATTGTGGGCTTAGACTTATGAAGATTCAATGGATGTAACCAAGAAAGGTGAAGGAGGTATGTATGAGTCAATTTATTCATTTGCTACTACATAATTTTATGGTTCCATGTTTTAATTGAATTCATTTGTTGCTTCTTATATAATGTGCGTTCATATAAATTTACAGGCACTGTGGGTAAAGAAAGATAATCAAAATCTACCTAGATAAGGAAAATTTGACTCAAACTAAGAAGGGTTTGTAGAAATGGATGAAACAAAATAATTTTTTTACTAGTTTTCATCTACATGTGGGAGGAGGACTATGAACTTTGTGCCACTGGAGCATGTGGGTTTCTCTATTGTGTATTTTTGTCTCAACAATTTCATTAAAACACGACAAATTTGTCCCTTCAACTCCATATTATCAACAACCTTTTGTATGGCAGCTTCATGTCACTTAGATTCTTCTATAGCTCTTGAATACATTTCTCTAATTCAAACATCATCTCTCCATCTTGGATGAAGAAGCAAAAGCACTATGGACTCTCTCCATCATTGATCATATGGGAACACACATTTGGCAGGAACTTACCATAGCAAGGCAATATAAGGAGCAGAAAAATTTGGCCTATGTAGAAGGCTAGGAAACACTATATAACTTTTGTATGTGGAGGGTTTTGAGTGTAGAAGGCTAGGAAACACTATCTAACTTTTGTATGTGGAGGGTTTTGAGTGAGGTTTAGACTTCAACATCACTCCAACAACTCCCTTTAGACCTCATCCTAATACATCTTTATGCCATTCTTCGATCAACTTTAGTTGGAACTAACTTGTCTCAAGACCAAGCCTTAGACCTTAGCGTTACACACATCTTTTTGCCATTCTTCAACCAACTTCAGTTGGGCCTTAGTTTGCACACTAACTCGATCATGATGGTTTGCAGTGGAGGTCTTGATACAACAAAATCATGCAATTATTGTGATAAAGTCCTAAAGCTGAAACTTGAGACTCTATGAGTCTATGTAATTAAGAGGTGGCCATTGTCACATCACCACCTCTTTTCTCACTTATGGTTGATTCTCCTTCGGCTCAAGGGGGGCTCTCCCTAGGATAAGATTGTTAAATATTTTAGGGCTTTGAAGGTAATTTCTAGGTTGAGTTTGAATTGTCTGATGACTGATTGGAAAGGCTTAGGTCAACCAAGATATGCTTAACCAAGGTCCCCAAACACACACACTCAAGAGATTACAAGGTGATTTCGAAGAGTAAACCCAAACAAAACCGTTTAAAGGGTTTTTAAAAGGGATAAAGTGATGGAGGATAGAATATCAGTGCTTTAGCTTGCCAATATATTATGCGGGCATACGAAGTTGCACAATCAACACACTCTAAGAGAAATCGGAATGGATTTAGCTTCAAAGAATAAGGGAGACATTAATTGTGTCCTGTAGAAGTTTGGCCTAGGCATCCTACAATCTCAGGGATAAATAAGGGAGGGAGCTTTCACATGGGTCACCCTCTCTAAGATAGGATTTAGGGTTTTTAGGGTTTGAAGGTAATTTCTAGATTTGTGTTTGAACTTTGAAGGGTCCAATGGTTGATTGGAAGGCTTAGGTCAACCAAGATAAGCTCAAGAAAGGTCTCGAAACACACTCAATCAAGAAATTACATGGTGATTTTGAGGAGTAAACCCCAACAAAATGGTTTACAAGGATTTTAAAAGAGAAAAAGTGATGAAGGATAGAAGATCAATGCCTCAGCTTGCCAATATATTTTTGGGTAATATGGAGTTACATGATCAACACACTTGAAGAAAAATTGAGATGAATTTATGTTCGAAGACTAAGGGACACATTGCTTGTGTGGTTTGACCTGGGTGTTCTGCAATCTTCAAGGATAAATAAGGGAGAGAGCTTTCACATAGGTCACCTCAAAAGAACTCGATAAAAATTTTGTCCAAGGAAAATATTGAGATAAACATACCGACAATTACTTGGGTGACTTCTTAATAACCATTATCCATCAAGATAAACATAGTAAAAAAAGTCAACTTACTCAATTTAGCATGCATTCATTAGAGTTTACTGATATAATCATCCATGAAAAGAGAACTATCCACATCAACAAGGTCTCTCTAAGATGTTGGTCAACTCATTCATCCATAGCCAAATTTAAGAGAAACAAAAATTATAGAAGTTTTAGACTTGCTAAGGGATTTCTCCCCAATCCATCCATGAGAAAATGAGAGTAAGTGCATGTCTATTTATAAAGGGATGCTCAATTCTTTTACATTAAAATATTAATTCCTTAGGTCTAAAACTCTTATTCTAGTCCATGGAGTGGCAAAAGGCCCTCTTCTACAATTAATTTAATTTAAATGATACAAAAATCAAGGGTCACAAGCCTTCAAAAATGATTTGACTTGTCTCCATAAATGAGGAGTGTAGAGGCTCTTAGCAAGCAACATCTAGCCTCCAAAGGATCTCCCAAAAGATGCTCCATCCCTACGTGGGATTCCAATTGAAGATATGCCCAAAGTCGCAACAAATAACCCTTCAAAGGTGCTGCTACTCAAAATAGGTAGTCCTTCAAAGATTGCCCAAGGGCTTGTACTCTTCTCCTACCAAGCAACTAACAACAATACTTCAAATGTGGATGTAAGGGCTCCGAGAGGGTGTTCCATCCTTCATGTCGTCATCCAAAGTGGAAACTTAGGTCCTTCAAAACCACTTTGAAGACTTGCATCTTTTCCACAATTTAAATGAGCTAAAACAATTGTCAGGGCAGTCCTCTATACCACAGATCATCTCAATACTCAAATTCTTGTTTTAGTTCGGCCCTTCAAATATATTCCATGTTCTAATTGAAATATTCAACTCTCCTTAACAAAGGTTGGCCAGGTCATCATTTCCTTGTATTCCATACACTCTTATATATATATATATAACCCTAGTCTTTCCATTCTACATATATGTGCCTTAAACTGTTGTCTTGTGTTTATGTGGGAGCACCCCTTTAATGAAACCTCCGCCTTATGGCTTGTATACAGATGCCCAAGGGATTTGTCCTTCTCAGACCAAGGTACATTTCTCCTGTAGGTCTGAAACAAATGATAAGGCCTGGTGTGTACGTCAAGTCTGAGTGCAAATTGTTTAATGCACTTTTATCAGCCATGTCAACTGGATGTTGCTACTCTGTCATAACTCGAGTGAATAGTTGGGATACTCTTTGAAATATAGAACCATGCAGCATCCTCTTGCATAAGAAGAGTAATCATATCATCTCTAGACACGTATCTCGTTATAACTTATAAGGTACATGTATTATGTGTCCTGGAATGAAAATTTCATAATGCACTGACTATAAATTTCTAGAAGCAGATTCCTCTTAGTGCATGCATGTTTCACCTTTAGAGCATTTATCTATAATAGTTCCTTCCATCAAAATTCTATTTTTTTTTTTCTCGTAGAAGCTGTCATTCCATGGTCATTTCATTCAATTATATTTGGCTAAGTACAATGTGAGGTTGACACTGCTTTTCCAATATCACCAGTCTGATGTGCCTTATGCAACTAGAGTGTATGCTCTTCTTTAAAAGTATAGCCAGCAAATTTTGGCTTCCCAAATGCCACAGGATTCGTTGCTTTGTAGCTATAAGAGGCCTGTGGACGTCATGGTTGTTTCTTGTTAGCTTCACTTCTACAACAGCGAATCCTATGTCTTGTGACTTCGAGGAGTGAACTTGTATATACTACACATCATCTAGTAATACCATTGAACTTGGCAACTCAACTCTGACATTTACAGGGGTCTGATTAGGTGTATATTCATGAAATGCTGTCATCTCATTTGGAGCTGCGATCCCCTAGTTGTCTAGGATTTTTTTCATCACAATGCAATGCTCCAATCCGTGATCAAGGATGACTAGTTCATCACAGTTGTATCCTCGTGATCATAGTAACTATAACCCATCACACCCATCGGTGCATTCTATCCATGTACCTGAAGATTCACAAACAGAGTTGTGGATGGCATGATCTGGTTTTCAATTTTGAAAATACTTGACTAGATACTCTTTTTTCAAAATCAGATCACTGACATGGTTCTGGGTAGATGCCTGTAGCTTATTTTGACTCAATTCTTTGACCCATTTCTTTTTAGTGCTAATGTGGAAAAAAAAATCTGTGTCCATTGGTTTAGATACCATGGCACTTAATAAACACAGGAAACTCATCTGAACCCTGTACTAATACTTCCTATTATTTTGTCACTTGTTGAATCTGCCATGATACTCCACTATACTCCACCATTTCTGAGCAAGTTTTCCAAAATGCCAAAATGGTGGGTAACATTTGGCTCCCACTTGGGGACGTGTTATTCTTGGCAACACTGAAGAACCCCAGAATCTCATCAAAATGAAAAATGTGTAGGAAACTAAGTCACCGGATTCGTCCTAAACCCCCTGCGAATCCCGAATCTGGCGAATCCGACACGATTCGGTCCTGATTCATGTCCAAATCACAGGACACGTCGTGTCCGTTTTGGACACGTCGTGTCCGAGTGCGTGTCGCGATTTTCAGGGGCGTGTCGCGATTTTAGGATACGTGTCCGGTTTCCAGGACTCGCTAAGCTCAGTGCGGGAAAGAAAAGGGCGTGTTTGCTCATTAATATTTTCATTTGGCAAGTGATTTGTGCTGTTGCAGCAAGGAGTAGAGCATTTTGGCAGCTTCATACAAGTCTAGGCCCTAGTATTGATATGCTATTCATGGTAATGTTAAATTCTTAAAGTAAAAGTGACATTCTCCTTAATCTTCATTTTCATCCTTTTACTTAAATTTTTAACATTACCATGAAATGATTTAGGATGTTTGAGAGTGGTTCCGGCCTCATTGGATTTCATATGGAGAAAGTAGAATTTTAGATTTCATTCAAAATCCAGCAGACTTATTAGTTTTTCAGGATTTTAGGATTGGGGGATTACAATGTTTCCATTGAATTTTGTCATGTATCAGGGTATGGAACTCGTATTTAATCAAGACCACCAAACCAAGAGCTTTTGAATATGTCGCTCCCGCTCCTGTTTTCGCTCCTGCTCCCTGCTTTCGCTCCCGCTCCCAAGTAACACTGTTCCTAATGATATGGGTCTGGACACCACTGTTGAGTTGGCATTGGCCAACATGGATCTCAATGATCAAGTGCTAGAGCATGTTAGATTTGATGACTTAGAGGGGTCAACCTCCATACCAACAGATGTAGAGGCGACTATGGATACAGGGGAGGAGGAGGATGCAGAGGAGAGCAGTGGGGACCATGATGATGGGGACAGTGATGCTGATTCTGATGTTGATTGATGCCTTGAGGCTTGTATACCTGTAGTTGTTTTATATTTTCTATTTCTATTTGCCATTGGCATTGCACCAACAGTACCTATGTAACACATTTTGATTTGATGACTTAATGAGAAAGCTACAATTGTCAGTGTGTTTATCTTACTATCTTCTAGTTGTAAGTTGTCTTTCCGTTATGAATTATGAATCATGATTTAAATTTTTAATAGATTTATCATTTATGTGACCAGTACCACTGACATTTATTTGAATTTTGTATGTACTATGCATGCTAATAGCTATAAATGAAGATCTATGTTTGAAATCAATAAATTTGT
>APFE030083611.1:26976-44697 GCA_000404065.3 Pinus taeda
GTTGCTTTTACTAGATTTCACGCTTGTGTTTGTTCTCTCTTTGCATGTGCAGGTGTCCATCCGCGAAGATAGTGGAGGATCGTGACCGACCAGAGCGAAGGAGTGAGAGTGGCATCTATTCATTAAACAAATAGCGCTGGAATCCAAGTAGGTGTTCATTACCCACTTTGTAATTGCAATTAGGAACTTGCAGAGTAGCATTGATTGATTGTTGCTAGACCCGTTCTGGGCTAGTGGGATCGCCTTTGTCCGCAGAGGGGATTTACCTGTTTAACAAGAAGCCCTAACTGGCATTGGGCTTCAGGAGGGACTACCTATCATTTCCCATGTATGTTGGTTGACTGCAACCGGGATGGTGCAGTTGACCTAGCAGTTGAGCATGCACTTTCGCTATGGCAGTCTCGGTCAGCACCAGTGGCCGACCATTTTATGGACAGACACTTTTGGTTTTCTTGGTATGACATTTGTACACGGGATCACTGGGTGATCAACATACTCTGGCAGGAGTTTGTCGGAGGAGGTGGCATTGGCAAGCCACCAGACGGTGCCTTGCATGTAGCTGAGGGCTCTTCACTTTGTGCGGGGCTTAAAGGACGCAAAGGAGCGGAGTAGTGGTGGCATCACTGCTGACACATAGGGAGAGTCACTTCTCGGATCCCTTAGGGGGGATTTGGAGGGACAATCCATTCATCGTCGAGGATAATGATTCGATGGTGGAGGTGATGATACTGATCGGGTGTGGCCTGACACGTACATACATAGCTCTAAGCCATCATATCCAGGGATATGTGGGAGCATATAGCGTTGAGCAGTGGTCTACAGGTGGGCATGGAGATGCATGGTGGTGTGTTGTAGTATGTTGCACTGCGTTGCGTTGTGGGAGTGCCTCACATCGCATTGAGTACATGTGGGGAGTGACAGGTGTAGTGAGACAGGTAGGAAGCAGGACGGTATCGGATGGCATAGTTGTAGCTAAGGGTATTCCGTAGTGTATAGGGGTAGGTCGCAGTGTACAGTGGCATGTTCAGGGGTACTAGGATGATCGGTGGTATGCAGAGGCGTATGTTGTTGTACAACAAGGTCTTGGAGTGTTGCCTCCAAGGAAACCCATGGACGGAGATATTGGGTATACCTTTGGGTGTAGTTCACCCAGGATCGATGGGGACACAGATGAAAAATACTTGCTGGTATCCATGGGGACTCACACTCCTGACCCTCTTCTACGTCACTTACAGGAACGAACGATCTGGTTGTTGTCCTTTGACATTTTGGGCACGAGCAGCAGGGGACGGGGAGCTCACCCAAGATATTTGGATGACACTTGGTGCGATAGAGGGGAGACTTCTCAGCGGGGGCATTGAGTCGCTACGCGAGTTGACAGCCACAGGTCAAGGGATGAGGTGATCACCAACAAGGATGGCATATCATTCATCATTGATTCTATGCCTAGGGAGCTGGTCACGGGGGAGACATGTTTCACTCTTTCCAAAGGGCATGTCTGGACCAAGGATGAGCAAAGGATACCGTGTGCGGTTGAGATAGTTGTCCAGTATGTATCCGAGTTCCCGACATTGTATCGACACATTCTCCAGGGTGCGGGTAGCCGAACCAGTGGCGATGGTTGGTAGGAGTAGGATGGATCCACATACACTGAGTCGATTGTGCATATCAGATACCCATCTAGTGGTTGCATTCGGGTGGTAGCTATTTGGCACACGTTGTTTCCAGTGGTCATCTGTATTACACAGTGGCAGACACCAGACAGTTTAACATGCCTCAGATTAGTTCATGATGTATGGAGCCTATATATGGGTGGCATGCAGGGACTAGAGATGAGGGCCAAAGGGATTCCATCGGTTGTTAGGGCAATTCCGCAACAGGTCTGCCTATGGGATGCAGGAATTCAGCTAATCGATAGATCACTCATGATGATCGGAGCTGTGGCAGAGAGTGATATAGTTCGCTGTTGGGATGACACATGGGGGTTCACAGAGGGTTTCATCATATGGGGAGGTAGACATTGTCTATTATTGCATAGGTTCAGAGCTAGATTAGGATGGTTAGGCCTTGGTGCCATGGAGATGCCCATGCAAGATGTCTCGCCTCTTTCAGTATTCCACCATCGAGTTCCAGGAGATCAGGATACTGTCTGCGCATGATGGGGAGTATGACATAGTTAGAGTAGCGTAGCATCAGCATGGTGGCACCACTTTGGGACTAGCGGGGAACTGGGGCATCATAACTCTTCACAACTCAATAACCTTTAGGGATGCACCGGCTAGTGCAGGGGGAGATCATATAGATCTTCCATTGGGCTTTAGTGAGTCACTGACGAAGCAAGGGACTTCTAGTACTTCCACCGGGCAGGATAGTGAGTGGAGCGAGGGGAGCTTCATGTTTGGACATGATGGCCTGGGATCCTGGTATTGAAGGTTTCTTTCATATCAGGACAGTGTCAAGGTCAGGGACGATTCAGTGGCACATTGTTGAAGTTTCTAAGTCTACCAGTTAGAAACCCTCCATGCACTTTATCTTATTTATTCCTACCTACTTGTTATGTTACTTAACAAGTTATTTACAATGTAAATACTGAAAATAAACACTAGTGCATGCTCAACGTATTACAGATCAACAACTGAAGGAAATAAACACAATCACACCAGATGACACTGTTATTTTTGGACCAATGTCCCCTGAAAAGCCCAATGTGGGAAAACTGTGCAACTATCTAAGGGTTTTCTTATTAAGCAATATCAAAGTACAATTTGGGTGCCAAATCCGGCCTACCCAGCAGAGAATTTCCTTGGCAGTAATACCTCTCAGTTTGAGACAAATTTTCTAGCTGAAACCCCGAATAATCCTTCCGGCAGCTCCAATCTACCCCAGAAATCCCAACGTCTACCTTTCTGGACTACATCAACCCCTCTCTACCCAGCGCTGGCCCTGCGTCACCCTGAATGGGTCTACGTCAACCTTAGGAGGCCCTACGTCAGCCTTCTGGCCCTCTGCGTGAGCAACACTGGCCTCTCTCAAGCTCTGCATAGCTCCCGACTACCTTTGCGTGGCCCTGTGTGAGCTCTGGCTGCTACTGTGTCACTCTCCCCGGCTACTGCGCTACTCTCCCGACACTATCTTTGCCTCTCTGTCTCTCTGTACTGAACGCCCCTCAGCTGCAACTTTGATCACTGATTCTATCTCTCTTAGCAAACCCCACTCTAGAGAATAGAATGACTAATCACTCTGGTGTACTCTCCAAGCGACCCTCAAGCCTCCTCTTAAACTTTTCTCGTTAACATATCAACGACCGAGATTAAGTCCCTAATTAACGACTAAGATTAGATCTGGCTTGATCCATGTCTTTTGGACCATTCTAACACAATTTTATATTAATCCACATTAATATTTTAATTTCCCTAAGTTTAGACTTACAGACTCCATTAAAAATATTAATTATTTTAATATCTCCTAAACTATTTAAATCTGCCCAAACCCTTTCTAAGTATTGGAGATCTCATGTGCCCCAACCTCTCCACCAAATTTTGTGGCTAGAGCACATCCGATGCTACCACAAATCAACACTCCCTCTTAGCGAGGACTGTGCTCTAGCAAGACTCCTCACTAAGTATTGCTATGATCATCCGACATCGGTCCCTGTGCTGATGCTAGGCTTGCTGCCCGCCATCCTCTGCACTGTTGTATCCTGTACTGCTGCCCATGATTCTACCACTTCCATTGTTGCATCTGTACAATAGCTCTCTCTGCATTCGTGCTGTTGTTGGTCCTTTCTCCCAACACTGCATCCACACTGCAACTCCTCTCGTCATGTTGCATCATGCTGCCCACTGCTGCACTGCAACTCAGTTACTGAGAAGTAAGTAACTGATCTCCCAACTTTGACGAACTATTGGGCTAGAGACCCTCCTGATGGTGAAGCTCCCTTTGTCGCTGACAAGTGCTCCTTCTCTGACCTCTGCGCTGCTGCAAAAACTCCCTGCATCTCGCACCGTTGCACACCTCTCTGTGCCATCCTGCACTGGTGCAACATTCCCATGCCTCTCGCACTACTGCAGCCTTCTAGCCTCGCGTTGTCTTGAGACTCCTGCACTGTCTGCTGCTTCATCTGCATCTGTCTCTACCCACATCAGTCAGTCCTGCTACTCCTCTTCGAGGCTCTCGTAGCAAGGTCTAATCTAAGAGGTTGGGTACCTCGAGGATCTTGCCCCTCATCGCCTGTAGTCCGCCTGACTACAGCTCGATGTCTCCCCACTTTCGCTCAAGTGGTGCGTGTGCACTCATGGCACATAAAACAGACAGGATCCCAGCCTTCCAGATGACAAAGTTGGATGCCTCATCCAACTTGTCCTGATCCCTCAGCCCATTCATGGCCATCTCTCTGCTCTTCTTGTCGACTCCTCCGAGTCTCTCTACTTCTCGCCTGGAAGTTCTCTGTTCGACTCCTGCTGAGTCTACTTTCCACTTGGAAGTTCTCCGTTTGACTCCTGCTGAGTCTACTTCATGTCTGGAAGTTCTCTATTAGACTCCTGGTGAGTCTACTTCCTGTCTGGAAGTTCTCTGTTCGACTTCGGCTGAGTCTCTCTACTTCCTATTTGGAAGTTCTTGGTTTGACTCCTGTTGAGTCTCTCTACTTCCCGTCTGGAATTTCTCTTCTATACTCCCTCTGAGACCTGATTTCCCTCCTGGAAATCCTTCTGCCAAAGTCGAGATGCCCCCTACTCTGATCGTCTGTGCAACCGTACCACTGATCCGAGTTTCTCAGCTAGAAACCCTCGGTAGCAACTCCCTCCTCTTGGCCTTGCCCTGTTAGGTATTGTTCTGACTACAGTACCTCACCAGCTCCACTCTACAATATTCCCACAACCTTCTAAACCCCAACAACCTGAAGGTGAGAGCTCCTAGGCTCTGCGCAATCCTGCCACCAGCAACTCGGCCTCCTCAGCCAACTGCATCAGCGCTCCTAGCTTCTGTGTGAGGCTCTCTTTGCCTTCCTTAGCCTTTGCGCTGCCTCTTCCTGGCTCACCCTTAATGACGCAAGCATTGCGTCACCCTTCCCTTATTGCTTCTTTGTTAGAAACAACTTCTGTCATCTCGAGACAACTGTTTTCTGCTGTTATTGCTCTACTCGGCTGATGTCCTCAGTCCTCCTGTGATCTGTAAACTTGGCTCTGATACCATGTTGAAGTTTCTAAGTCCACTAGTTAGAAACCCTCCATGCACTTTATCTGATTTATTCCTACCTACTTGTTCTGTTACTTAACAAGTTATTTACAATGTAAATACTGAAAATAAACACTAGTGCATGCTCAACATATTACAAATCAACAACTGAAGGAAACATAAACAATCACACCAAATGACACCATTATTTTTGGACCAATGTCCCTAGAAAAACCCAATGTGGGAAAACTGGTGCAGCTATCTAAGCGTTTTCTTATTAAGCAATATCAGAGTACAATCTAGGTGCCAAATCCGGCCTACCCAACAGAGAATTTCCTTGGTAGTAATACCTCTTAGTTTGAGACAAATTTCTCGGCTAAAGTCCCGAATAATCCTTCTGGCAGCTCCTCAGCTCCAATCTACCCTAGAAACCTCAGTGTCTACCTTTCTGGACTGCGTTAGCCCCTCTTTGGCCAGCACTGGCCCTGCGTCACCTTGAATGGGTCTGCGTCAGCCTTAGGAGGCCCTACGTCAGCCTTCTGGCCCTCTGCATTAGCAACGCTGGCCTCTCAAAAGCTCTGTGCAGCTCCCGACTACCTTTGCGTGGCCCTGCGTGAGCTCTGGCTGCTACTGTGTCACTCTCCCTAGCTATTGCGCTGCTCTCCCGACACTATCTCTGCCTCTCTGTCTCTCTGTACTCAATTCCCCTCAGTTGTAACTCCGGTCACTGATTCTATCTCTCTTAGCAAACCCCGCTCTAGAGAATAAAATGACTGATCACTCTGGTGTACTCTCCAAGTGACCCTCAAGCCTCCTCTTATACTTTTCTCGTTGACATATCAACAGCTGAGATTAAGTCCCTAATCAACGGCTAAGATTAGATCTGGCTTGATCCATGTCTTTTGGACCATTCTAACACAACTTTATATTAATCCACAATAATATTTTAATTTCCCTAAGTTTAGACTTAGGGACTCTATTAAAAATATTAATTATTTTAATATCTCCTAAACTATTTAGAATCTGCTCAAACCCTTTCTAGGTATTGGAGATCTCATGTGCCCCAACCTCTCCACCAAATTTCGTGGCTAGAGCACATCCGATGCTACCACAAATCAACACAAATATGGGACACTAGCACATGTTACAATGACAGTGGGTAGCAACAGTTAGAAAGGATGATCATTCATGCATTGCATGAGGACAAGCGATTTTGGGAGCGTTGGAAGAACTTGCCAGATGAGGATGCCACCTGGGAGGGTGAGCACGTATTGGAGCACCTAGCTTTGAGGTTTCTTGAGGGCAAGCAACATTTGGGAGGGGAGGATTGTCATGTCCCTTCTCAAACACATTTGTAACAGGGTGTTGCTACACAATTTTGCACAATTTTGTCCAAGGAAGAGAACCCATCATTTTCGACTTAGGGACTTAGGAGGCAATTGGACTTAATTTGGTTGCTAGTGGAATGTGGGGGCCACCCACACGGGAATTCAAATTGGCCCATTCGAATAGCTTGGAGGGAAAGTCGAATAGGTGGATGGAGGGGCCCACATGAGGCAAGGGAAGCGCAAGGAGTTATAAGGAGGGAGCAACTCTCATTTTGGGATTCATTGATACATCTTGCAAACAAAATCACTTGATTGTTCACTCTATTGTTTAGTTGAGTCAACTGGCTGTTTAGCCACGAACCTCTCAAGCGAGAGATTCAACCTCTACTTTGGGGGACGATCCGTGCCCGCCCTAGAGAGCCAGTTCTACAAGGATTTCAGGAGTTCCGGGGTAGTGACATAGCACCACCAACCAGCGCAGAGCAAGGAGTGTGTATTTCTGGGCAGCGAGGAAACACGTAAAGGGAGATTGAGGCAAGCAGAGATCTGATTGCTTGTCTAGGAGTTGGGGAGATGAGGTAGAAGCATTAGACCAACGTTCTTGCTGGGTTTTACAGCCAGCTAAGCTAGCATTCCAGCAATTCAAACTGTTGCATTGGGGGACAACGCGGAGGCCACACAACAGATTTTCATGGTACTTAGGAGTTGTTGAGTTGGGCCAAGAGATCATTCGGGGAGTCAGGGATTGGATAGCACAGGTGAACTCAACATTTTGGAGAAGTTTTCAGGTGGAATTACAAGCAGTTTCTAGCAAGTCGAAATTGGCAGCTAGAGTTGAGGTGAGGCTCCAAGGGGGTCGAAAATCAGAAGTGTAAACCAGCAAAAATCCTTTTTGGGGTTTTCTGGGTTTTGTCCAAGGAGTCTAAGGCTAAAAGGATGGAATTTTCTAGGCACTTCCCAGCAGGCCAAAAGTCAGCAAATGTAGTCGGAGAGCAACTCCCAAGAGGCTGAAAATCCAAAGTCAAAATCAGAGAAATTTCCTTCTGGGTTTTTCTAGGTTTTGTCCAAGGAGTCTAAGACTAAAAGGGCAAGATTTTATGGGAAGTTTTTGGGCACTTTCCAACAAGCCGAAGTCAGCAAATCAACAGTTTACTAGGACAATGCAGAGCATAGTAGAGCAGTAGATGAACAACCATCTTTCCAGCTATTCTACCACCTGGGTTTGGTCCAGCTTGTCCTTGAGGCAAGCCTAGGTGCACTACTCCATTTATATATTGTACTCATGCTCTCATATTTTATAATATATGGCTCAACAGTTCCAGTATTATAATGTTTCATGGGTGTTTGCTAAATGTTTTTAATTTTCCACTGTTCCACTGTTTGTTTAATTGGTTTATCACTTAAATTCCTGTTTAGGAACATTACACAAGGCTGTTGTTCACGACCTTTTCTACCACCCCAAGAAGATTAGATGGTGTTACCTCAGCCCCAACAAAATGATTACCTCCAAATTTACTCCAAGTTTCATTACAAGTCCCCTTTTTAACAATTGCAAGCCCCCTTTTAACAATTCCAAAGTTTAGTGGCTGGTTGGAAGATAACAGAGAAACATTATAATCTATACCTGGCTTCTTCTAGGTGGGTGGCAAGCACATCATCATGCTTTAGAGGGACTTCAAAACTTTTCTTTAGATATGGAGTTCCATTACCTTCAAGGGAGCCAAAAGGATCTCCTTCCACTAGTGCGTCATATTTATTCTTAGTAATGCTTTTGTTGCCTTCAAAAAGCCCAAGAAGGCCTTCTTCTTGTAGGGTTGCCACTAGTAGGTGTTTTCAAACTTTTGAAAGTTTGGGCCCCAATATTTGAGAAATTCTTCAATAAAGACCTTCATAGAAGGCCTTCTTCTTGTAGGGTTGCCACTGGTAGGTGTTTTCAAACTTTTGAAAGTTTGGGCCCCAATATTTGAGAAATTCTTCAATAAAGACCTTCATAGAAGGTATGATCTTCACACTGCATGAACACTTGATCCAATTCCTTTGCTTTGTTTCTAGAGAGTAAGTGAATAGTGTCATCAACTCTGAATCTTGATATGAATTTCACATGATGGAGAACACCTAAAGAAGGATCACCATCATGTTGTGGACTTTCTTCCAACCAATCAACAATGTAGTGATTAGGGTATGTAGGGATACTCTTGACATCAGTAGCCTCATACATCTCATGAATTTCACACAGAGCCATCTTTCATCACATGCAAATTTTCCACCATGAGACAAAATCCAATTTTGTACCTTTTTCACAACGTAGTCACCAAGATGAGTTTTCAATGCCTTAAGAATGGTGTTGGTCTCACCTCACAAGTATCAAGCCTTGAAATTTGTAAAGAATAAGGTCTTTGTTATTCCAATGGAGTCACCAAGAAGAGATTCTAATTTGAAACCTCATCTAATGTCATTTTTCGGGAAATGGACTTTATCCTTGCAATAGTGCCAAAATGTTACAACAAAATCTTGCACTTCTCAAGTTGAAGTCCTAAAGCTCAAGTGCAAGACCTTATGTAATTAAGAGGGGACCACTATCACCTTACCAACCCTCTTCTCACTTCTAGTTGACTCTCCTCCAACTCAAGGGGGGTTCTCCCTAGGATAGTATTGCTAGGGTTTTATGGCTTTGAAGTTAATTTCTAGATTTGATATTGAAGGGTCCAATCACTGATTGGAAGGGTTAGGTCAACCACGATAAGCTCAAGAAAGGCCCCCAAACACACACAATCAAGAAATTGCAAGGTGATTTTCAAACACACACAATCAAGAAATTACAAGGTGATTTTCAAGAGTAAACCATAACAAAATGGTTTAAAGGGTTTTTAAATGGTAAATAGTGATGGGGGATGGAAGATCATGGCCTTAACTTGCCAATATATTTTTGGGCATATGGAGTTACACACTTGAAGAGAAATTGGAATTGATTTAGGTTTTAAGACAAGGGGGACATTACTTGTGTTTCTTAGAGGTTTGACCTAGATTTTCTACAATCTTCAGGGATAAATGAGGGAGCTTTCACATAGGTCACCTCAAAAGATCTTGATGAAAATCTTGTGTGGTCGACATGCCTTCTCTAATATCCTCAGTTTGATATGCTTGATGCAATTGGAGCTTATAATCTTTTGTACAAATATGCCCCGTAAATTTTGGCTTCCCACATGCCACAGTCGCTGCTACTTTATAGCTATAAAAGGCCTGCACATATTATGATTTAGCAACAATTTCATAACAACAACTAGTGTGTTTTGTGACTTTGAAGAGTGAACTTGTAATACCATTGGATTTGGCATCTCAGCTCGGGTTTACTTATGTGTATATTGAATATATTCACAACATGTTCTCATCTCACCTGGAGCTATTATCCCCTCGTTGTCTAGGATTTTTTTCATTACAATTGAATGCCCCAATTCGTGATGATGAGAAGACTGGTTCATTGCAATAATGTCCTTAGGATAATAGTCACTAGTAGCCCATCACAACCACCATTGCATTCTGTCCATGTGATTGAATATCCTTGAACAGAGTTGTGGATGGATTGATCTGGTGGGCCCTTTTGAAAATGCATGATAAGATAATCTTGCTATGAAATTAGACCACTGGCATGGTTTTGAGCAGATGCTTGTAGTTCTTTTTTACTCAAACCTTTGACCATTGTTTTATATTGTTACAGCCTTCTATAAAAAAAGTAGTATTCATTGGTTTAGATACCATTGCACTTTATAGCTCAGGAATCTCATATGAACCCTGTACTAATAATTCTTGTGCTTGTTGATTTTGCCTCCACCTTTTCTAAGCAAGTTTCTCACATGTCAAAATGGTGGGTAACACAATATATTTTAGCAATACCCTCTAAACAACCTAGTAACACAACAACTAAAATGCAAAATTGTCCTTAACTAGACAACAAGGAGATAAAAGCAAGCAACAAGAGCAACAAATGCATAGAAGATTGAAGCCAGTGCCATATCTCCATTCTCAAAACCTTAGCCATTAATACTGGCATAAGGGGAAATAACTTGTTTTTGATCCTTTTCTTGGGGTTAAGATCATAACTATCATATAATGAGAATGCAATGTCCCCCTTTCTTTATTGTGTCGGTTTGAGGTAAAGTGATCACATTTATTTACCCTCTTGTACCTGTCACAGTCGTTACCCCTAGCATTAACATTTTTGTAATTTCGGTTTGAGGTAAAGTGATCACATTTACTTACCCTCTTGTACCTGTCACAGTCGTTATCCCTAGCATTAACATTTTTGTATTTGGGAAATTAGTTAAGTAATAATTATGAATCAAGTTAGCAAACTTGTGAAAAAATTGCATGTAAAATGATTTAAGTAGATTTTTCAGATTTTGAAACTATGTTATAATTTAGAAATGTTCCCAATGTTTTGAGTGGACATATTACCCATAATCATGGACTCCAATTGAAGCTTTAGTCACATTCAATCTCCTTTTAAATATGAAAGCTTTAGTTGGATCCCTGATGATGGGTAGAATGTCTCTTGATCCCCTCATGATGAGTAGACTTTCATAGTTTAAAAACTCAAGTTCTAATTGAACTCCAAGGAATTGTGAAACTCTACATTTTGAAAGATCTAAGATGATGTTTTCGAAAGTTCATATTAGAGATTTTGGAAGTTCATATTAGAGATTTTGGTTTCTTGTTGTTAAACAATTTTCATTACATTTCTACGTCTCTCATATAAAACACATGATCTGAGGGTATCTTTACATTACAATTTTCATAAATAACAAGTACCTTTCCTTGGATTTGAGGGGTATCTAATTGCTATATTGTCTAGCACTCTCCATCAACTTTATGAGTGAACCAACGCTTCATTGGCTTGCCTTAATGTTTTTAATATTTATATTATGAAATAATTTACCCCTTTTGTAATTTGTTACTTATCTATCTTGAATAAAAGAAATATATTTTGAGAAATTTCTAAGATTGCGGTGAAAGCAGAAGTAAAATAGTTAAATGGAAGATTTCAATTTTATTCTCTAATGGACTATGGGGTTAACCATCTTGCTAAATGTGGTTTTGTCCATGATATACTCTCTAGAAGGGATGATATGTTGCACATTTGAAATTGTGAAATTGTTGCATCTGTGTTAATTTAATTGGTGGAATTTTTCGGTGTTTGTCAATGGATGTTTTTTTCCTTGTTAAGAGGCCACAATGGTTAGTGCAATGTTCATGAGTAGGTGGACTACCTGTTTAGCTCTTCTTGCTTTTAGATTAATACTCGGGGGTTTGTAGTTTGCTCTTTTTGTTCATGATTAGGCACAATTTTAGTATTAACTTTGGTCATGTTCTATTTCATTAACCATTTGCAGCTTCATGTCAATCAGAAGGTGTTAGCGAATGGGATTTTGGCTTTATCTTCGTTATCTTTGGGAGGTTCATACCCATGTTGGGATCTATGCTTGCAATGCGTTATCATAATCCTCAAAACAAAGGTGTGGACCAATCTCGTCTGAAAAGTATATTCCTTGTTGGATTCCAAGGAAGTTTTTGATATTGAAATTATTTATATTATGAAGGAGATTAATTATCTGTTGTACCAATTGGAGTTGACCAATATAAATTGTCATTTAGGAAGGAGTCATTTGTAGTCTTTTGACTTTATCAATTTCTTTCTTTTTTGTTTTTCCATTGCTATAAAATTGTAAACAAAGTTTGCCCCGTGGTTTAGGAATCCCACAAGTGTCTACTCAAAACCCTCCTCTATGGCTACGTTAGCAAAGCAGGAACAATAAGATAAACCTTTACTATGTGTTACAACTTACAACAAGTTACAACAGAATTCCTTGGGGTTGAGTGCACTTATCTACCCTTTGCAACCAATGGTATCCTTCTATGTAGTATTTCGTAGGTTCAAACAACCCTTTGTAGCCAATGCAGTATCGTTTTGTGCAGTATTACGCAGGTTCGAATAATCCATAATTTTGCAGGTGTAGTTGGTGAAGATGAAGGCTGAGGTAACCTGTATGGTTCCATGTGTGTTTATTTAAATCTGAGGCATTTTACATTATTTTCGGCTATCTAATTATTGAGTGCAATGTAACACACGTAATGTAAAGTGAGGGGAGACTAGAGTAGAGTGCAAAGGTCCAAGGCAAATTTAGAGTTTAGTTCACTTTTGATGCAAATATCCATATATGATCCGCTAGTTACCTATTTCTCCATTTATGATCCCTTTATTTATCTATTTAGGGCTTATGACTTTTGGTGTTTCATATATCTCAAAACATTTTGGGTGTACCTAATATTTTTCATATATTTTATTGGGTGCAACGCAAAGCAGATATGAAATGTGGAGGATGACAAACAAAGCTATTAAAATATCTTTATGAGAGACATTCCAGTAGAGTGTACATGAGGCACAAATAGAGGTTAGTTCTCTTTAGGTGCAAAATCTGTGTATGACTTGCTATGAAGTATTTCTCATTCGAAAACAACGATTCTCCTCCCTCACTTATTTCAGTTTGATGACATTTAGTGTTTGCATAAGATATACTTTCTAGTGCATATGATTACTGATAATATTGTTGGTTTATATTTAAGATTTTCATAATATATTTTGATCTTTTTTACATATTTTTCACAACTTCTTGTGTCTATTTAATATTTCTCATAATATTGTTTTGGTGTGCAAGATGTCCCTGGTTGGCCATTGATGGATTTTGGGATTGCAGATCAGAGTCTCCATCTATTGTTTCTCTTTGCTCCTTTCTTTTTTGTTACTTTTATTGGTTTTCTGTCATTGTTGGCTTCTGCTCCTTTCTTTTTTGTTACTTTTATTGGTTTTTTTGTCATTGTTGGCTTTTGCTCCTTTCCTTTTTGTTACTTTTATTGGTTTTTTTTGTCATTGTTGGTTTCTTTTGCTATTGTTGTGGTTTTTTTTGTTTTGTTTTTCTACTTTCATTGATTTTTATTTTTTTGCATTTGTGAGCATGGCCATGCTAGTTTGTAGCTTGAATTTTGTTTTTCTTATGTGTCCTCTTATTTATTTTTCCTTCTTTTATTATTTTTTTGGGTTTTTATAGCCAAACTTGTGCATTTAGTTCCAAAAGTGTAGTGGGAAAAGGTGATGGAGGTATGCATAGAGAAATTTACATGTTCACAACTACATAATTATATGGTTCCATGCTTGATTTAATTTAACTCGTTTGTTTCTAAATAATCATAAATAATCATATCTTGTGTGCTCTTTTAAATTTAAACGCAATTCGGGAAGGAAAGTGGAGGAACATGATGAAACCATTGAACGTCTTTGTGTAAAGAAGATGTAGAGCACTACAACAAAGGTAGAGGTCACTGAATGTCTTTATCTAAAAAAGATGTGGAGCACTACAACAAAGGTAGAGGCAATGGCGTAGTGGGTGAGTTATCTTTTGGCATATAGTGTAAGCTATCTTGTGATGAGATTATTCATAAGACTTGTCTTTGTTTATGATTTCTCATGCTATATTTTACTATTTGTATACTATTTATCACGATATTTTTGGCGTCCTTATATGATAAGTAAGACAATATTATGAGAATATTTTGGGGTTGGTTTTTGTTTGTCTTGGTGGAGAAATTGATGCAGGGTCCTAACAATCAATATTGTGGTTTTAGGGATGACACACCTTCCACGGCATAATGGGTGAAGGCAAATGATAAGGAAGACAAGGTATATATACTTTCATATATGTTCATTTAAATTAGAGGTATATTATATTATTTGCCATTTATTTATTAATTGAGTGCAAATGTTGGTAAATAGTGGTGAACTGCTACTGACATTTCTGAAAACATACTTGTCTGAAAGAGACACGAGCGATGTAGCATGTGCAATGGTAGAGGCAAATTGTGGGTTCTAATTCTATGAATAATAGCCCATATTGTGGGTCTAGAACCAATGTAGATTCCACAAATGCATTGGGTAAGGAGAAGGCCAAGGAGTAGTAGGTATGCATGGTTATAACTAAACTTGTGCATTTAGTTCCAAAAGTGCAGTGGACAAAGGTGATGGAGGTATGCATTGAGAAATTTACTTGTTCACCACTACATAATTACATGGTTAATTTAATTCATTTGTTTCTAAATAATCATGTGTTCTCATTAAATTTAAATGCAATTCGGGAAGGAAAGTGGAGGACCACAATGAAACCATTGAATGTCTTTGTGTAAACACGATGTGGAGCACTACAACAAAGGTAGAGGTAATGGCGTAGTGCGTCAGTTTTTGGCATATAGGGTAAGCTATCTTCTTGGATAAGATTATTCATAAGATTTGTCTTTGCCATTATGATGTCTCAGGCTATATTTTACTATTTGTATACTGTTTCTCATGATACTTTTGCCGTCCTTATATGAGAAGTAAGACAATATTATGAGAGTATTTTTGGCGTTGGTTTTTGTTTATCTTGGTGGAGAAATTGAGGAGGGTCCTAACAATCCATATTGTGGGCTTAGGGATGACATGCCTTCCAATGCCTTCCACAACATAATGGGTGAAGGAAAATGATACAGAAGACTAGGTATATATGGTTTCATATGTATTCATTTAAATTAGAGGCATATTATATTATTTATCATTTATTTACTAATTAAGTGCAATGAAATGTTGGTAAAGAATGGTGAAGTGCTAAGGACATTGTTGAAAACATACTTGTGTGAAAGAGACATGGGCGATGTAGCATGTGCAATGGTAGAGGCAAAGTGTGAGTTCCAATTCTATGAATAATAGCCCATATTGTGGGTCTAGAACCGAAGTAGATTCCACAAATGAGTTGGGTAAGGAGAAGGGCAAGGAGTAGTAGGTATGTATGGTTCAAGGAGAAGGGCAAGGAGTAGTAGGTATGTATGGTTCCTTGTTGGTTGAACTTAACTCATTTTCTATACATGATTATATCAGGCCTTTAAATTTAAAGACAATTTCATGTGAGTTAAAGAAGGTGGATCATTGTTGATGAAGTTATTGAAATCTCTGTGTGAGAGAGGTATGGACTAGTGCAATAGGAGCACAGATCGATAGTGAGTTCTTTTTCGATGCAAAATACATGTATGGGCTATTATGAAATGGTCATTTCAACTTATGACTCTCCTACCTCCTTGGCTATTTACGTTTTGTGATTTTGTGTCTTTACAAAAGATATACTTAGTTTTGCATAATATTTTTGGTAATTGTTTAAGATTTTTCATAGCATATTTGAATATCTATTCTATATTTCTCTTGATATTTTGGTGTCTTTTATTGATTTTTCATAAAATTTTATGTTCTATATTTAATATCTTACAAAAGATATACTTAGTTTTGCATAATATTTTTGGTCGTTGTTTAATCATAGCATATTTGAATATCTATTCTATATTTCTCATGATATTTTGGCGTCTTTTATTTATTTTTCATAAAATTTTATTTTCTATATTTATTTTTTGATTTTTTTTTTTAAGATTTCGCTTTTGGAAATCAAGGCAGTACTAAACAACCAATGTTGTGGATGTAGTGCTTGCACATACCACCAGGGTAGTGGGTGAAGGCAAAGGTTAGATGGTATGTATCGTTCTAACTTCTATTTGTGTTTGTTTAAATTAGTGGCATCTACTATTATTTGTCATTTATTTAAATAGAGTACAATACAATGCAGGGAAAGTATCATGCAGGATAACAGATGAAAGTATTGAGATATTTGTGAGAAACGTTGCATTATAGTAAAGAGCTAGAGATGGATGTGGGTTCTTCTTTGGTGTAAAATCTATGCGATTGCTATGAAATCTTCCTGTTGTTGGTCTTTGCTTCATATTTTTCATACGTTGTTTGGTGTTTATTTGAAATTTTTTATAAGGTATTATGATCTCTATTTAATACTTAACAATTTTTTGGTGTGCAGGACATCCTTGGCGACAGACACTTTTTGGGCTTCTAGAGGAGAGTTCTTGTCTACTGTTTTTATATTGTTATTTTTGTTTTTCTTTGCTATTGTTGTTTGTATTTTTTGCTATTTTTTTGTTGTGTTTTTGTTTTTCTACATCTGTAGTTATTATTTTTTTTTTGCATTTGACAGCATGGCCATGCTAATTTGTAATTGGGTGTTTTGTTTTCTGTGTTTACTTTCCTTGTGTTTTTTTTCTCTGGTGTTTTTGTACCTTGTTCATGGCTTTTGTTTTGGGTTCAATGGGTGGGTAAGATAAGGCAAGCCTTAACATCACGTGTTTAGGGCTTATGAAGATTCCATGGATGTACTTGGCAAAGTTGAATGAGGTATGTTATATTAGAGGCATATTATTTGTCATTTATTTACTAATTGAGTGCAAATGTTGCTAAAGATTAGTGAAGTGCTAATGACATTGTGGGTGGGTAAGATAAGGCAAGCCTTAACATCACGTGTTTAGGGCTTATGAAGATTCCATGGATGTACTTGGCAAAGTTGAATGAGGTATGTTATATTAGAGGCATATTATTTGTCATTTATTTACTAATTGAGTGCAAATGTTGCTAAAGATTAGTGAAGTGCTAATGACATTGTGGGTGGGTAAGATAAGGCAAGCCTTAACATCACGTGTTTAGGGCTTATGAAGATTCCATGGATGTACTTGGCAAAGTTGAATGAGGTATGTTATATTAGAGGCATATTATTTGTCATTTATTTACTAATTGAGTGCAAATGTTGCTAAAGATTAGTGAAGTGCTAATGACATTGTTGAAAACATACTTGTGTGAAAGAGACATGGGCGATGTAGCATGTGCAATGGTAGAGGCAAAGTGTGGGTTCTAATTCTATGAATAATTACCCATATCCTTTGGGTAAGGAGAATGCCAAAGAGGAGTAGGTATGCATGGTTACAAGTACAACCAAACTTGTGCATTTAGTTTCAAAAGTACAATGGACAAAGGTGGAGGTATGCATTGATAAATTTACTTGTTCACCACTACATAATTATATGGTTCCATGCTCGACTTAATTTAACTCGTTTGTTTCTAAATAATAATCATATTATGTGTGCTCGTTTAAATTTAAATGCAATTCAGGAAGGAAAGCGGAGGAAGACAATGAAACCTTTGAATGTCTTTGTGTAAAAAAGATGTGGAGAACTACAAAAAAGGTCGAGGCAATGTTGTAGTGGGTGAGTTATCTTATCTTCTGGCATATAAGGTAAGCTATCTTGTTGGATAATA
>APFE030083611.1:47256-57323 GCA_000404065.3 Pinus taeda
TCTGGTGTTTTTGTACCTTGTTCATGGTTTTTGTTTTGGCTTCAATGGTTGGGGAAATTAAGGCAAGCCTTAACATCACGTGTTTAGGGCTGATGAAGATTCCATGGATGTAATTGGCAAAGTTGAATGAGGTATGTACGAGGGAACTTACTCATTTTTTGTTACATAATCTTATGGTTCCATCTCGTTTTAATTGAATTCTTTTGTTGTTTATTATATCTTAAGTGTTCATGTAAATTTGCACATAATCTGTGTAAAGGAAAGTAATCAGAATCTATAGAGATAAGCAAAACTTGCCTCTAATTGAATAGAGTTTGTAGATATGGATTGAATGAAACATAACAAAATTTTCAAGCCTATCTGTGACTGTACTAGTTTTCATTTGCAATTGAGAGGGGGATTGGGCATTCTATGCCATTGGAGAGTGTGTGTTCTCAATTTAGTATTTGAATGTCAACAATTTCATTCAACCATAACACATTTGTTCTTTCAACTCCATAATATCTACGACCTTCCGTATGGTTGCTTCTTGTTACTTAGATTCTTCTCTACCCCTTGAATACATGTCTTTGCTTAGATTCTTCTCTACCCCTTGAATACACGTCTTTGCTTCAAACTCTGCCTCTCCATCTTGGATGAAGAATCCAAAAACATCATGAACTACCTCCATCGGTCTATTATAGAGGAATGCATGTTTGGCAGGAACCTTACTATAGTAAGGTGATATAACGAATATTTTTCCCTCTATATAAGGCTAGGTAAGAGTATTTCCAACTTTGGTATGTGCAGGGTTTGGCGAGGGGGTCGATTTTCAGCATCACTCTAGTGACTCCCTTCACTCCGCATTCTACATGCATATTTCTGTTGTTCTTCAATCAACTTTAGTTGGGTCTTAATTTGCACACTGACTTATCTTGATACCTAGGCACAGACTTCATCCTGCATACATTTCCTGCCATTCTCAAATCAAATTCAGTTGGGCTTTAGTCTGCACACTAACCTGTCTTGAGACTAGCTAAAACTGAACTATATATAAAGGTTATTAAAGCGAGTTTCAAAATAAACAACATTTCCTACCATTCTCAAATCAAATTCAGTTGGGCCTTAGTTTGCACACTAACCTGTCTTGAGACTAGCTAAAACTGAACTAGATATAAAGGTTATTAAAGCGAGTTTCAAAATAAACAAATGCATTACAAGAGATGAAAGTCATGGATTTCTCTTCATTTTTAACACTTTCCTTGTGAGCCGTTATAGTAGTAACTTGTTCAAGCTCCACTGCTTTATAATGTTCTCGTTACCCCTAGCATTAGCATCTATATATTTGAGCAATACCTCTAAACAATCTAGTAACACTAACTAAAACGGAACATGTTCTATAACTAAATAACAACGAGATAAAAACCAGCAATGAAAGATGGAACTCATGGATTTCTCTTCATTTTCAACACTTTCAACACTTTCCTTGTGATCCGTTACAGTAGTGACTTGTTCAAGCTCCACTGCTTTATAATGTTCTCGTTACCCCTGGCATTAGCATCTATATATTTGAGCAATACCTCTAAACAAGCTAGTAACACTAACTAAAATGTAACATGTTCTTTAACTAAATAACAACGAGATAAAAATCATCGATGAAACAATAAATGCATAAGAAGATTGAAGCCATTGCTTTATCTCCATCCTCAAAATCTCATCTGCATGCACTTGCTATGTCTCTTCAATTATGCCATCTCACATAGTAATGTGAGTTCTATCCATTAATACTGGTAGAGGGGAAGAACCTATTTTTGATCCTTATCTTGGGGTTAAGTTCCATAATTGTCATATCATGAAGGTGCAGGTCATTTCCCTTGCTTGACTGCGTTGTTTTGAGGTAGAGTAAGCACATTTATTTGCTCTATACACATGGCATTTGTTTTTTGATATTTTTATATTTGAGCAATTGGTTACGTAAGAATTGTGAATAAATTTTAACAAATTTGTGAAAAAATGGCAACTAAAATTATTTAAGTTGAATTCTCGGATCTTAAAACCATGTTACGATTTATAAACATTCAATGTTTTGAGTGGACACTCTAGTCATCATTGGGGAATCCAATTGAAGCTTTGGCCCCCTTCAAAGTTTCGAAGCTTCAATTATATCCCATCATTGATGAATCTAGTTGAAGCTTTGGTCCCTTGCAAAGTTTCAAAACTTCAATTGGATTCCTGATGATGGATATAGGTTAGACTTTCACAGTTTGAAAATCTAGAAATTCTAATATAACACTGATGAATTGTGAAACTTTACATACTGATTTTGGTTCTTGGGAGTTATATTACAGATTTTGGTTTCTTGTTAAGAAATTTTCATTACATCTCTTTGTCTTTCATATAAAACACTGATTTGAGGGTATCTTTACATTTCATTTTTCATAAAGAGATATCCTTCCCTAGATCTTAGGGGTACCTATTTTCCAAATGTGTATGGGAGTAACAACCAATTTCCTGAAACTCATGACGTTCGAGCAGGGCATAGCATAGTAGGAATGGAACCTTGTACTCTCCTTCAACGTGACAAGTGAACAAGGTTTCATCGACTTGTCTTTATATTGAGAAATTAGTTATCCTATTGTAACTTGCTACTTATTTAGAAGGGATGTTATGTTGCACATTTGAAATTGTTGCATTGTGTTAGTTTCATTGGTGAAATTTCTAGGTATTTTTCAAAATGTATGTTGTTTTCATTATTAAAAGGCTATGATAGTTAGTGCGATGTGCTTTAGTAGGTGGACTGATTGTTTATCTTTGTGTTAAATTAATATTTGGGGTTATGTATTTTGCTCTCTTTGTTCATGATTATGTACAATTTTAGTATTAACATTGGCTATGGTCTATTTCATCAATATTTTTCATCTTCAGGTCAATCAAATGGTGCCAGACAATGAGGTTTTGGCTTTATCTCATTTATGTCCTCAAGGCTCATACTTGTGTTGGGATCTACGTTTACAAGGATCTATCAGAATCCTCAAAACAAAGATGTGAACCGATCTCGTGGATAGTAGTTGTGGGCTTCCAAGGGAGTTTTTGATGTTGAAGTTATTTACAACTTAAAGGTGATCAATTAGCTGAGGCACCAGTTGGAGTTGGCCCAGTAAAAAAGAATACTATGGGCGAGAGCCATTAAAGGTGATCAATTAGTTGAGGCACCATTTGGAGTTGGGCCAGTAAAAAAAATCCTATGGGCAAGAGCCATCTATTGGTCCAATAGGTAGTTTTTAAAACTCTACCAGCGTCTTGCTTTTTTGTTTTCCCGCTGATGTATAATTATAGACAATGTTTGGCTATGTTTCAGGAATCTTGCAAGCATCTGCTCAAAGCCAGTGAAAATAAGGTGATCAATTAGCTGAGGCACCATTTGGAGTTGGGCCAGTAAAAATTAATCCTATGGGCGAGAGCCGTTAAAGGTGATCAATTAGCTGAGGCACCATTTGGGGTTGGACCAGCAAAAAAAAATCCTATGGGCAAGAGCCATCTATTGGTCCAATAGGTAGTTTTTTAAACTCTACCAGCATCTTGCTTTTTTGTTTTTACGCTGGTGTATAATTATAGACAATGTTTGGCTATGTTTAAGGAATCTTGCAAGCATCTGCTCAAAGCCCTCCTCAATGGCTGCTGGATTCATAAAGAAACTTCCAGCCATCAGTAAAGCAGGAATAACTATATAACGCTATGCTACATGTTACAACATCACAATTCCTTTGGGTTTTATTACAGCTATCAGCCCTTTGCAGCCACTTTGGTATCCTTCAATGTGGTATTCATCAATTTCTTAGCCTTTCCATGTATCAAGGCCTACTCCAATTGGTCCAACTGCTCAGTAGACCAAACAAGTGCCACATCTATCCCTTGTTAAAGATGGACCAGTGCCCATATCCATTGTTTTCATTCCTGGTTTTAAATCATGAATATTTTGGAAAACACAAATGGGAAATAGTGCGTTATCCCACTTTGAGCCATCTGGATACCTAATAGTGATTCCTCTACTTTTGTATATCCATTCCTGATTTTAAACTGGGAATATTTTGGAAAACACAAATTGGAAATAATGCATTATCCCACATTGAGCCAGATACCTAATAGTGATTACTCTACTTTTGTATATCTCTGAAAGAGTTTCAAACAGCAGACAACTTTATCTAATGTGATATAGATTGATGAAAAGGATCCAGCTAAGTTGTACAAGAAATGATTGTATTTCGCCTCCAATTAATATGCAGGCTGTGATTTCTGGGACACTTCGAGATGGAAGCCAGGATATCTACGACAAGAATCTTGAGTATTGGACCTACTGCTAATCCTAGTGCAGGCTGTGATTTCTGGTACACTTCGAGATGGAAGCAGGCTGTGATTTCTGGTACACTTCGAGATGGAAGCCAGGATATCTACGACAAGAATCTTGAGTATTGGACCTACTGCTAATCCTAGTGAATTGAGCCAATATTAGAACGTTGGTGTAGGCCAAACTCCAAACTATTTGCACCTTTTTCGTGCAATGTTTTCCCGCGCATTTCACTTCCGTCATCCACTTTCCGACCTCCATTTTCGATGGGCACCTCTCCGACCATGTTCCTTTACCCCATCAGCTTACCCCGTTGGCCTTTGTCCTCGTTTAAACCATTGACGACGCCAACCCACGAACCACCTCATATTAATGCCATGGATTAATGGTTTGAAGAACCTCCCTCGGGCTCCTCCTCTCCCCTGTATTCTCACTTCGATCGCCCTCCTCCCCTGCTGTGGACAATTCAACATCTTGTTTGCCTCAAAATTTCCATCAGAGGAGCTGCTCGACACTTGTAAGATATGCTATTTAGGCTTTCAGCAATCCATGTTGGGCTTTTAGCAATCCATGTCTCATTTAAAACTTCAAATCGTATCAAAATTAGGTTTTACACATTGTCTAACGCAACTACGGAGGGCCCTGCGTGATTTGTATGGGCAATTTGTATTGTTTAATGCCAGCTAATCACTTGGCACTTTCACTGCACAAATTTATTCACCTCTACTTGCTCATTCAGGTAGCTTAAATTCAAATGCCAATAGCTGTCAAACGGAACTCACCCTGGATTTCCACTATTCCTTTTCAGTGAATAGCCTGTGGGTGCAACTTACAAAGCTCAGACACCTCATGTATACATGTGCTCAGAGAATCCCAAAAAAATTGGAAGGCCCGTTGCAGAAAATAACCAACAGTAATCCACAGCTTTCACTGCACTCCTAACAAGTCGGCCTTGCAAGTGACCAATATAAGAACAAAAACATATTTGTAAGCATGGCAGGCCTATTGATACCAACCTGGAGGTTATTATGATTCAGGATTCTATTGACATATGGCAAGTCTTAGGATCCAAACGTTGCTATGGTTATTGCAGTTGCAATCCAAGCGCTGGAATTCAGAGTCCAGTCACTGCAGTTGCCATATCCACCACCAGCAAAGGGACCTGTTGAGGGCTTTGCACAAGCTGACAGACAGATTGTGGGCTCAGGACACTAATTCCAAGCAGTGGAAAAGATTAAAATTGCCCTTTGATTTACTGATCTGCATAAAAGTAGGCTCCATTGAAGACAAAACAATAGTCCATATAACCAATAACTTAAGTGTCCATCAGGAGGACCCTTCAGATGATAGAGATGATGAGAATTTGAATTTGAATTCTCGTCTTCCTTCGAGGACCAAGACTTCCCTCAAATTCATATTGGAATCATTGGCGTGGATCACTGGAGAAAGTGGATTTATCTATGAAAGGTTTCGGAATGGGTTGCAGCTGGCGATGCTCCTCATGATCTGCCTGCTTCTGCAGGATATGCCATTTCAGTTTTTGCTGTCAAGGAGACATTCATGGCCTTATCTGAAGCTGGAATTCTGTATCAGGTTTTCAGTTTTTGCTGTCAAGGAAACATTCATGGCCTTATGTGAAGCTGTAATTCTGTATCAGGCGCATGCATAATATTTCATGGCCTTATCTGAAGCTGTAATTCTGTATCAGCCTTCAGGTGCATGAATAATTATGACCGTTAGACCTCATTTTGATTTTTAAGTAAGTTTTATGCCTCTGTTCTGAATGCTTTTTCATTTGATTTTGTAAGACTTCATAGGGATGTACACAATGTAATTGGTTGATGGCTCCTTAAGGCAAAATCATTATAAGACATCCCTGCTTAATCATTATAAGACATCCCTTCAAATAAGAGGTTTTCCTTTTTCAAGCACATCTTTCATTAACATGGGCTACGTCGGCCGGCCCACCAAGCCTTCCTTCTTGCTCTGTGAATTTCTCCAAATTTATTAATTGTAGGATTATCTTTCCAACATAAACTAGCTGGACTGTATTTCATTCATTTGTGTTTTATCTATAAATTCTTGTTTTGAATCAGCCGAGCTCTTAGAAAGTCCACACTGCCCACTTGTGAATTTTCAACTACCATGGTCTCTCTATTTAAGATTTTGCTCATAGTTGACCCAATGATATGAGGTGCTCTCCAAATCACCTTTTATGTTTTGTTGAGTTTCTTTTCTTTTTAGGACATTCAGTCTGATAATTAGTGTCCACATACTAATTGCAGAAATGAACACTTGGTTAATTTAGTGAAAAAATTCATAAGATAACAACATAAGCTAGAGGTACACTCTACAAATAAAAATAGAGTCATTAAACTGGTTGGGTTTTTAAAAGAGAGGTCTTTGCTGTCGGTCCTGCAAGGAATCCAAATTATTGCCGATAGACCTGCAATTTCTATTACTCACAATAAGCATAGTTCCTAGTAATGATCCATCCAATTTAATGATCTCAAATGAAGGTGGCAAATACATATTCAAATTATATGACTTATCTTATACCAATTATGAGCAAATGCATATGCACTTTCAATGCCAATATCTATTGCAAATAGATATGAACATAGTCAACCACCTTGAGGCCACAAAAAACAATAAGAAGGCCCAAAAGGGCTACAGTTTAGGCCTGAAAAGTCCTTAGATTTGTGTAAATTTCTTTGAATCTATCCAATTGGCCCCTAACTGACCTTGAGGCTAAAAAATAGGAAGGCCCAAACCGGGGTACAGATGTTTAGGCCCAAAAAGTCCCTATATTTGCATAAATTTCTTTGAATTTATTCAATTGGACCCTAAGTGTTATGAATGGTCTAGAAAAAGGGATTTAACAAGTGCCATGGATGTCACAATGAAAGATTACCATTTTATCTAGCTACAAAATGATTCACCAGTGATCATCAAATGTGTGTCATTCTATGATACACACATTGAAAGGATTGCACACTTGTATAGCAAGTATCCAGTGATCATCAAATGTGTGTCATTCTATGATACACACATTAAAAGGATTGCACACTTGTTTAGCAAGTATTTCTAGATGCCTAGACTACCTTTTCTAAATCTATACTAAGCATGAAAATATCTAGGGAAGGTGATGATGGATTCTGGACCTTACAATCTCATTGTGTTTACTCATATTCCATTTTGGGTTTTAACCTTTTCCTTGCTTGACCTAACTACACAACTTTCTCTTAAACATCCAAACTAAGATTTCCCAAGACTCAATTAATTACCCAATTTTGTGGTTAATGGATTTCGTAATATATACCAACCATATACCTGTTTCAATTATGTACTTATCTTACATTACATATAATCGATAATTACCATACACATGCTTTGAATTATGTACTTCCCTAACATCACATGTATAATAGATAATTTAATTGCTTCCTTCGCAATAGTGAGGTTAAATTATCTCATATTCCTTGTGAAAAGTTCAGTTGTTATCAATTGACTAACTATTGAGTTGCCTAATAAATAAAAATTCCCCTCCGTTAGCCACACGTGACAGTGAAGGTCAAGTGCTTAGACCCCTGAATTTCACAAGATCGAAATAAAAAAATTGTTATCAACATGTTACATATTGGTGGACAGGTTAACAGAGTATGCTCATTTGTGCCTTTAAGTGCTAAATATTCTAGAGTAAACTTTCGTATTTACATTATCATTTATCTACATATTTTGAGGGACATATTTCTATTCTACTTAGAGTAAAATTTCGTATTTATATTATCATTTATCTACATGTTTTGAGAGACATATTTCTTTTGCAGGTGGGCTATTTTTGGTTCACTCTTGAGCGAGTTCCACAAGATATCCTTTTTGGAAGGCACCGCAAAGCTATAAGTCTCCAAAGTACAACATTGTTGAGCAAGTTCCACAAGATATCCTTTTTGGAAGGCACCGCAAAGCTATAAGTCTCCAAAGTACAACACTCTTGAGCAAGTTCCACAAGATATCCTTTTTGGAAGGCACCGCAAAGCTATAAGTCTGCAAAGTACAACACTCTTGAGCAAGTTCCACAAGATGTCCTTTTTGGAAGGCACCGTAAAGCTATAAGTCTCCAAAGCCAAAGCTTTTTGTGATCGGCAAAGTGATGGTTTCATCAGCATAAAATAACGAGATGATAAGTTGAAGATAGCAGTTGACCATGTTGAAACTCGTTTTGTACGTGGAGCAGGTCATTTTCAGATGGAAGGCCCTGTTTATGATGAACGCATGGCAGTGTTTGACTAATAAGTTTGCCACAAATTTGTAGATGAAAATGTTTGATCAAAAGCAGTACTGCATCCATTCCCTTCTTGCAAAGCAAAGCCTAGCAAATGCAAGAATGGCACATCCTATGTACTTCAGATGATGATGTTTGAAAGGTTTAGATCTCACATACTTAGTTATAATATACTTGTTGGATGAAAATAGTTGATCAAAAGGAGCACTGCATCCATTCCCTTCTTGCAAAGCAAAGCCTAGCAGATGCAAGAATAGCACGTTCTATGTACTTCAGATGATGTTTGAAAGGTCTAGATCTAGACCTCACATACTTGGATTTAATAGTATAATATACTTGTCGAATGAAAATAATTGATCGAAAGCAGTACTGCATCCATTCCCTTCTTCCCTTCTTGCAAAGCAAAGCTGCAGATGCAACAATGACACGTCCTATGTACTTCAGATGATGATGTTTGAAAGGTTTAGATCTCACATACTTGGGTACAATATACTTGTTGGTGAGGCTAATTGGATGAAAATAGTCGATCAAAGGCAATACTGCATCCATTCCTTTCTTGCAAAGCAAAGCCTGCAGATGCAACAATGGCACATCCTTGTACTTCAGATGATGATGTTTGAAAGGTTTAGATCTCACATACTTGGATGTAATATACTTGTTGGTGAGGTTGATTAGGTTGTGACAGCTAGATGATGATGTTTGAAAGGTTTAGATCTCACATACTTGGATGTAATATACTTGTTGGTGAGGTTGATTAGGTTGTGACAGCTATATAGGGAAATAACTTTTTCAAATGCATCACAATGTACAGTCAAAGAAAAATTGATTCTTCACAGCTTGGCTTGATTTAATTCTTTATACCACTTGGTATAGTGTTGATTAAGGTACAATAATGGTTAAAGACTGTTATTGATTATTGATTAGCATTGAGTCAAGGAAAAATTGATTCTTCACAGCTTGGCTTGATTTAATTCTTTATACCACTTGGTATAATGTTGATTAAGGTACAATAATGGTTAAAGACCGTGTTATTGATTAGCATTGAGTGTCAATATCTTGTTTTCTTCTCAGTTTCAAGTGCAAAACTATATTTTGAAAATGTCCTTGGTGGAAAAATTTTGAATAATTTTGGTATCTTGTCTTCTTAGTTTCAAGTGCAAAACTTTGTAAATATACTCAGGAGAAAATATTTGAATAATTTTAGTGATGTAATAATGGATATACTCAGTGGAAAAAATTTATTATCCATTATGCAAGTCTTACATCTATCATCGTCAAAGAAACTTGTTTTTCTATCATCGTCAAAGAAACTTGTTTTTGGCAATAATCAAGATATTCCAAAACCTAATTAATTTTAATTATATAGTGTCTAGGCTCTATCAAATTTTACTCGCTATTTTTCCTCTCCACGTACAAACACAAATTATTAGTCTTTTGAAGGGCTATTGCCAAGTCTGA
>APFE030083617.1:1510-15503 GCA_000404065.3 Pinus taeda
GGAGTGGATATACCATTCAACCCAAAGAGGAGATTTCAACAAGTGTTGCAACTTAGTCCTCCATAATCCTCCACTCTCATGAAATTCAAAGGAGAAGTTCAAGCGATGTTACCACACTGAGAAAATTATGGCCAGAGAATGCAAAGTGTCAATTGGATCGGTCAATGTAACCTTCAATCGGGCCAATTTTGTAGGAGGGAGCTCGATTGTGCAATGAAGGGCCAAGGGAGTAGTGTTTCCTCAGAAGATTCCAAACCATAGTGTATACTCAATAATTCATGAAACTCAGCATTTAATGCACTGGTGCATTCAATAATGCATGAAACCCAACATTTAACACACCAGTGCATTCAATAATGCATGAAACCCAACATTTAACACACCAGTGCATTCAATAATGCATGAAATTTCATAGGGATTTGACAAAGATGTTAGCCTACAAAGAATCGAGAACATAGAAAGAATAGGCTGAATAGGTAGGGAGATATGAAGTAGGTAGTAAAGCCAAAATTCGCATTGGCTCTGATACCATGTCAGACCAAGAGGTAACTCCTCAAATGAAAAATATGTTTATTCACTTAGATTTATCAAAGTTATATACATGAGGGAGTGACTCTTCGGTTTCATCTCTTGATGACTCTTCCTTTTCCATTATTTTTTATTTAGACTCTTTACAGTGGCTCACCCAATCCCCATGATTAGGTGTCAACAAGAATCCATTAAATAATATTTCTAAAACAAATTCTCTAGCCATAAAACCTACTAGCACTGTTGGCTCCCTTAGCCAGAAGATGATTGAGAGTACCCATATCACTTCTAAAATTTATGGTCTTCCAAAGATCCATAAGGGAGGGGCTCTCCTACATCCAATTTCAACACCATTGGAGCTCTGACCTATCTTCTTGCTAAAATTATAATCAATAATCTTAAACCTCATTTTGGTTGGACTGAATCTGTTAGGAAATTAGCTCACAAAAAGATAGAAAAGATAGATCAACGCCTCAGAATTTTGCCTCTTCGAGGGGGTAACCTCCTTTATATTACACAAATGAACAATTCTTCGAGGATACAAATTACTAAACCTCCACTCTATATATAGGAGTCTAAGGGGTCATAATATAATCAAGCCGACCTAACAGTAATAACATAAAGGAAGAACAATAACTATAGTGGGTTTCTATGGGGCACACTAATAACAATATGGGGACAATAGGGGCACAATAATAACAATAAGGGATACAATCACAATAGTAAAGGGGGAATCACTAGTATTATAGGGACCAAACATGCCCCTCTCCTTCTGAAAAGTGTTGTACTCAAAACTTCAATAGTTATGGATGCTTTTGTATAAAATTCTCATCCTCCCATGTGGAATCTTCAACAGATAAGTTCTTGCACTTGATGAGATACTCTAAAATTGATCAATTTCGTAGCTTTAAATTTCTTGTTTCTATGGCTGCTTTCAGTTCCAATTTGATTTTTCCTTCCTCATCAAGTTCTGGAAATATTGTTTGAACTGGGATCTTGTCATCTATAGCCTTCTTTAAACATGAAACATGGAAAACTGGGTGCACTCAGGAAGGTGTAGGAAGCTCCAATTTGTATTCCATAGTACCAATATTTTGAAACACCTTGTATGGACCATAATACTTTTTTGATAATTTATTATGCTTCTTACCTTGCTTGAGGGACATTTGTTTATATGTTTGTAGCCATAAGAATACCTAGTCACCTACATCAAAACTTCTTTTGCTACGATGTTGATTTGCATGTTGTTTCATTCTATTCTACGTGGACGTGAGGTTATGCTTTAAGAGTTGGATAACTTGTTATTGATGCTCGATGTGATGTTCAACTACTTGAACCTTAGCATTTTCTCTTAGATATGATGTGATGGATGGTGGATGATATCCGTAAAGTGCCATAAATGGGGTCATTTTTGTTGCAGTATGGAAGGAAATGTTATACCACCATTCAGCCACAGGTAACCATTTAACCGATTGTGTTTGTTTATTAGATACAAAGCAACAAAGAGATCCTTCCAAACATTTTTTTAGTATCTTAGTTTGCCCATCAGATTGAGGATGATAAGACAAGTTATGAGCTAACTGAGTACCAAGACAAGAAAATAATTTTGTCTAAACATTTCTAGTGAAAATGGGATCTCTGTCACTTACAATAATCTTTGGGTTTCCATGTAGCTTTTGAATTGTTTCCATAAATCCACCTTTATTGGCTTTAAATGGATGTGATAATGCACAAAAGTGTGCATACTTGGTAATTCTGTCAACTACCACCATGATGACACTCTTTCCTTTGGACTTGGGTAAACTTGTGATAAAATCCATTGAAACCTCCTCCTAACATTGTCTTGGAACGGATAAATGTTGTAATAGACCTGGGCTCTTAATTGTTCCAATTTTTTTTGTTGGAAAACCAAACATTCTACCACAAACTTTTGAATATCCAATTTAAGGCCATCCCAAAAAAAATCCTTCTTAACCCTGTGGTAAGTTTTAAAAATTCCTGAGTGCCCTCCTAAAGGCGAAGTGTACGACTCCATAGGAATCTTTTATTTGAGTAGGGAATTCTTTCATAGGTATAAGCGATCTTTGTACCATAACAAACCATTTTTCCAGCTAAATGTAATAAAATTTATTTGGACCTTGTTGTGGCTTTTGAATGAGTGCCCACACTTCTTCATCATTCTTCCATTCATCCCTTGCTTCATTTATCCAATCTGGTTGGATAATAGAAATGGTGCAAAACAATGCTTCCACATCCTCATCCTTTCTTGAGAGTGCATCTGCCACAACATTTTGATTCCCTTTTTTTAGATGATTTTAAAGTCATAACCAAACATCCTTGTGACCCATTTTTGCTGCTCTTCAGAGGATAATATTTGTTCTAAAAAGTGTTTAAGATTATCATGATCCATTTTTATCTTAAAGTGTCTTCACATTAGGTAGGTTCACCATTTCTTAAGTGCATGTAGTATCGCCAACTTTTCCTTCTCATAAATAGCTTTATGTAAATACTTTCCTTTTACTAGACAACTTTTGAAAGTAATATGTCTTTCATCTTGCATTAAAACAACACCAATTCCATTTCCTGAAGCATCACATTCCATAATAAAGGTTTTTGTGAAGTTCGGCGTAGCTAAGACCAGTGCTTGGCACATTACCTCTTTAAGATGTTCGAAGGCCTTTGTTTCTTCTGGAGTCCATGGAAATGCATCTTTATTCAATAATATTGTTAAAGGTGCTACTATTCTCCCATAATTCTTAACAAACTTGTGATAATACCCTGTCAACCTGACAAATCCTTGTAGATGCTTTACAGATGTGGGGATTTTCCATTCATTAATGGCTTTAATTTTGCTAGTGTCTACTTTAACACCTTCATGAGATACAATATGACCCAGATATTCTACCTCTTGTACTCCAAAGAAACATTTGGGGCTTCTTAGATTTCTCCTTCAATAGTTTGAGCACCCTGTCAACATGTTTAACATGATCCTTCAAAGACTTGTTGTAGATTAGTATATGATCAAAAAATACTAACACAAATTTTCTAAGGAGGGGTTTGAAAATGGAATTCATCAAACCTTGAAATTTGGAAGCTGAATTGGTAGGGCCGAAAGGCATGACCAAAAATTCAAAATGATCTGCATGAGTTCTAAATGTTGTTTCCGGAACGTCTTCAATATCCATGCTAATTTGATCATATCCTGAACAAAGATCCAATTTGGTGAAGTAAATTGATCCATGAAATTCATCCAGTAATTCACCAATAATAGGAATGGGAAATTTGTCTTTAATAGTGAGATTATTGAGCTCCCTATAATATGGACACATGCACCATGATCCATCCTTCTTGTGCACCAATACTACTGGTGCAGAGAAATAAATTTGACTAGGTTGAATTATGCCAGCCTCTAGCATTACTACAACCATACGTTCAATTTCACTCTTTTGGGCATAAGGATATCCGTACAACCTGATGTTTGGAGAACACTTCTTGGAATCAAATGAATAGTATGATAATGATCACGAATATGTGGGAGGCATTTGGGAGTCTCAAATACCTTGGAATGATTATCCAAGAATTTTTGGAGATCTAGAGAAATAAATGATTTTGTTGCGGGAACCTCTAGTGAACATAATTATGCAATTACACCTCATTGTTCCTTCTTTAGAAGCTTTTTCATATTGTTAGAGTGGATTATCTTTCCTGGTTTCCCTGCAATTCCCCTTAATTCAACTTCCTTTCCTTCCTTACAAAATTTCATGAAATGTTCTTGAAAATTAAAATCTATTGTACCCAAGGATTGTGGCCAGTCAACTCCTAGTACAACATCAACACCACACATTGGAATGGAAAGAGTTGGGTTGTTCAATACATATTCTCCCATGGATAGGTTGATATCATGGAACTTTCTAGAGCAATTTATGGTTCGTCCACTTGCAGCAATCACTTGACACTCTGGTGCTGGATATATGAAGCAATTCAATTCATTGGCTATCTTACAATGAATAAAGTTATGGGTAATTCCTGAATCAATCAACATTATTACCTTTTTCTTCTTGATGTCCTTCTATCTTAATAGTTTTAGGAGTGGTAATTCCGGCCAATGCATTACAAGATATGGTCAGATTCATTTATTCTTTATATAGGGTTTGTTCCTGGAGTATATCCTCTTCTTCTGACATTTCTTGTTCCTTTTCTTCATCCTCTTGACAATCTATGTAGAATAATTTTTTCTTAGCACACTTATGACCTTCAGTGTATTTGCTATCACAACTATAACAAAGCCATTTTTTCTCTTTCTTCTTCCAAATGTTATGGTGTCAACCTTGTTGGTTGTGGAAGGCCAGGGGAAGCAACACTTCCATATTTATAGTTGTGAGTGGTAGGCTGCTCGATTTCCATAATTTTGCTTTCCATTTTTATTGTTAACCTGAATGCATTCTCCAATGAATTAGGTTCCCAAAGGAAAACCTCATGTTGGATATTATTATTTAAATTCCTTATGAACACATCAATCCTATGCTCCTTTGGAATATCTTTTACTCTTCTGTTCAATTTTTGGAGGTCCTCAACGTGCTCCATCATTGAATGCTTTTGTTTGAGATTTATCAATTGGCTAAAAAAATTGTTGCTTTTTGTATCCTCATAATGTGCTATGATTTCTTCCATAAAAGTTGCCCAAGTGACAATTCTTTTATGAGAGCAAAGTTGTTGATACTATACAAACTAATTTGGTTCCAAATATAAAGTTGCAATACGTACCTTTTGTGTGTTTTGCACATTACGGAGATAAAAAAATTGCTCTATCTTTAGTATCCATGTTCTGGGATCCTTGCCATCAAATTTCCTAATATCTATTTTTGGAACATGGTGGGTCTACAATCCAAAATTAGAGTCTATGAAATCATAATTAACATTTGTTTTTTTCTCAGAGTGAGTTTCCTTTACTACCCTTTCACCATTAGCAACCATTTCTTGTAGCAACTTATTCAAATTTATCTTCAATTCTTCCATCTTAGCATCCATTACATTCATCTTGGTGTCCATGCCATCCATCTTAACTTGCATGCCATTCATATTAGCTTCCACGCCATTCATCTTCGCTTTAGTTACCTTTTGTGAGAGTGAAATTGATAAATCATGTTGCATTTCTTCCTCTTCTTCATGAGTCATGCTAGAGCTCTCATGTTTCTCAGTAACTGTTTCCATTTTCTTTCTTCAGGGTATAAATTAATGCTAATAATTCTTCACTATTCCCTTTGAATTCCTTCACACTAATTTTTCAAACCAATCTTATGCAAAATTTAAAACAAACTACACACCTTTTTTCACTTTGTAAGAGCTCAATATTGAATCTATTGTATCACTGTAATAATAAATCTAGAATATCTAAAATCATGTCCTGCAGTAGCCCTTTGAGTCCTCTTTCTAACTCCAGAAGTCTGATAAAAATTGGATTCTCCAAGGAAGAGTTATGCCAAATCTCCCACGGTGACCTAATTATAGACTGGTTTAGTAGAGAAACCTTGTGCGAAGTGCCATGTGTCACTATTTTGACCTTAGTACAGGAAACCGATATATAGAAAACTATAGGTTGTCCTCTTTCTAAAATTGTTACGAAATTTCAATCTGATGCTTAGAACAAAAGCTATGATAATTTTCCCAAGGACACTTGTTTGGATGTAATTCAAGAGTTTGCCAACACCCTAACTTCCTCAGATCATATTTCCAAAAATATAGCGAGAAAAGCTCTGAAATTTGGGCCCAAAGTTTAGAATGATTTAGTCTCATATGGGTTTCATTCTTGTTTCTAAAACATCACATCAAGAAAATTTATACTGAAAATTCCACGATGACCTATTTGGAGCAACGAACCCCTAGAATCCAAAGCTCTAATACCAAATGTTAGGAAACCAACTCACAAAAGGACATAAAAGATAGATCAACACCTTAAAATTCAGCCTCTTCAAGGGGGAGACATCCTTTACATTACAAAAATGAACAATTCTTCAATGATACAAATGACTAAACCTCCCTTCTATATATAGGAGTCTAATGGGTCACAATATAGTCAGGCCGACCTAACAGTAATAACATAAGGGCACAACAATAACAATAGTGGGTTTCTATGGGGCACTCTAATAACAATATGGGGAAAATAGTGGCACAATAATAACAACAAGGGATACAATGAAAATAGTAATGGGGTAATCACTAGCATTATAGGGACCTAACAGAATCATTTGTCAAAGTTTCGTCTTCATTTCTCAATAAATTAAAGGGTATAATGTTGTATCCTATTGATAATTTGGTGAGTTTTGATGTTGTCTCCTTGTACATTAATATCCCCAATAACGAGGTCATTGAAGTCATCAAGCACATTATATACCAAGATATAAATTACTTGGTTGAATTTTTTCTTATGTCTACTTTCTTCAGTTTTGAAGGCGAATTTTATGAACAAACTTGTGGAGTTTCCATGGGTTCCCCCCTATCCCTAGTAGTGGCTAATTTTTTTATGGAGTAATTTCAATCTAAGGCCTTTTCATTAGGTGTATTCCAACCTAAGATTTGAAAAAGGTTTGTCCATGACACTTCCTCATCTGGTCTCATGGTCAAGAAAAGTTGCAGCTCGTTTTCCAGGATCTTAACAATCCATCTAGTTCCATAAAGTTGACTATGGAATTTGAAATCGATGGTAGCCTCCCTTTTCTCGACATTCTTATTTCAAAGATAGATGATTTTCATTTATACCACCAGTTCTTTGAAAGAAAACTCATATTGAACAATATCTTCATGCAAATTCACATCATTTCCCCTCTCAAAAACTAGGTGTTCTGAACACCCTAGCCACTCGAGTGTTACATGTTTATGATGGAACGACCTCATTGTTGAAAAGACCCACCTCCTTAGTGTTTTTAATAACAATGGATATAGTAAGTGCCAATGCCTTAGAGCCTTCCTTTAGACTAAAAAGGGTGCTAGGATTAAAAATGATCTTAAAGGTCAGTTTTGAGGGGTGCATCTTCTGTTTATCCAATGAACCATAGACAAGATTGCTAAGATCCTAAAGAAGCATAAGGCTCCTTCGACATATAGTCCCCTAAACATTATTCAAAGCTCCCTAAGATCAGTGGAGGACCTTGTCAACCCTAAAGTTGGGAAAGGTCTTTATGTCATTCCTTACTCTTGTGGGACTCCATACATTCATGAAATTGGCCCCTGAATTAATTAGAGGATTCTTGAGCATGCAACTAACATCAAACATGGAAGTTCACACTCAACTTTGGCAGATAATGTGGAAAATATAAAACATCACATCTACTTTGAAGTGCTGAGGGTCATTACAAGGATTGATCATTTTCATCACCATAAGTTTAGGGAGTGCTTCGAAATTGAAAGGAGGCCTATTAATTTGAATATAGACAGTGGTTAGAGTATTATCAAGTGTTTGATCCCTACCTTCTATTCCTTTTTTTTTTAATATTTAATGATTTATTTATTTATTTATTTTAATCGAATTGTTGGTATTCCTTTATTTCTTATTTATTTACTTTTCATTTATTATTTATTTTTACCATAATATATATATTAAGAAAAAAATTGAGTTAATTCATTATTTTGATTTATATATTATATATAATATATAAATATATATATATAATAATAATATATATATATATAAATATATATATATTTTTTTTTTTCAATTTTTCTTATTCCTATTTTGAATTTAATGTTTAAAATAATTAAGTTTGACAATTATTATTTACTACCTTATTTTAATTAAAATAATAATAATAATAATAAAAATTAATTTAATTCTTCATTTGACAATTCCATCTATTGCTTCATTTCAATTAAAAATAAATATAAACAAAATAATAATGTTTATTAATTAATGATAATTCTTTAGTCAAAACAATTTGTTATGTTCTCACAGCTATATCTCTCTTCATCTATTTATCTAATGACATGGTATGGTTCTTCAACTTGTCCTCAAGATGAACTACACTAGATGATTTGAAACACATTCACTTAAAGTTTATTTATGTGATTTTCATAAAAATATCCCCCAACATTCACACTATGTATCACAAAAGCCTGAATTCAAATAAAATCATATCTTATGCTAATTCCCAACAACTAATTCATAATGACAAACTCTGGACCCAAATGCATGTCTCATATTTAAACATTTGGAAATATTGATTTTTCACCTTGTTCTAGAGGATGAACCACATTAGATGGTTCAAAACGTCGACCAAATCTTGATGATATGATTAATCTGAAACACAATCTCATTACAAAATTTTTAGTCATGGAGATCTATCACCACATTATTATGAGGATTCTTAATCTATAAATGTTGGCATCATGACTAGTGATTGGTTGGCATTGATGTCATAGGGTGATGGTTCGTTGGCATTGATGTCAGCTTGGTATGTACAGGAGTAGGCCCATCTAGTAAGAAGCCAAGATATTGCTTCAAGTCTAAATGAAGCTTCAGAAAGACAACGTTATCATCATTGTTTGGATATAGGCTTAAAAAAGGCTTACATGAGGTAACATAGTTTCCCAAATAAAAGAAGTTCGTTATAATGAGAGTTGCAGAGTATGAGAGGGGTGTTATAGTGTGGTTTTTGAGAACAATGTGAGCGACAATGCTTGTTTGTGAATACATTTAGAAAACCATGACTAAAATAATCAAATTGCCCAAGTTATGTCTTGGTACATTCCTGAATAGGTGATTGCACTAGTGCATAAGGGTAAGATAAAATAAAGCATTGATTGATCTGAAGATATAATGGATTTAATTTTAAGTATAATTCCTCAATCGATATGTCTTTTGGGCTAGGGAAGGTGGGTATGTTCTGAATGTGTCACTACAAAGGACCTAAGGACTGAAGAGTCAATTTATTCACCCTTTTGTTTCGTCATGGATTAATATTTGTCTCTAGAATGGTTCAACCTAGAATATGTTTACATTTGAATAAGTACCAATGCACATGGCTATGTGATAGAATGAGAGAGAAAGTTTCTTTGAGGTCACATAGTGTATGTGCTAAGTTTTTACATAGCCTATTTCTTTCAGTGGATTATTTTGTAGAAAGGAATGTTCTAAGTTAGAGTAAGGACATAAGTGTCTTATATTGGTATGAGGTTTTTGTAGTGATTCTTAAATGATCTTAATGCCCTTATATGTTGTAGTGACAAAGAGACGTTTTTGAAGATATTCACATTTGATGATTTATCTACGTGTTTGAATAAACACATTGTTTACCTTGCCTTATATGCTTGATTATATTTTATGCTTTTAGTTTTTGTTGAAGAAGCGTCTATAATGATAGAGGATTGTCTCTTTTTTTCCTTTTCAGAAGTTATGGTGTGCAGATATTAGTGCCTTGGGAGGAGGTTTTTTTTTTGCTATAGTTTCTTTTAAGGTTTAGATCTAGTTTTCGCACACCAATATTAAATTGTGTGCATGGTTAATAGATCATAACTTATTACTTTATGTGATTCTTATAACTACCATTCTTATTTGGGAGCTAAAGTATCAGATGGATGTGCTTGTTCTGATAGAGGTATGGTAGAGATTGTATGTTAATTTACTTGCTGTAGGGGTTAAGTCTGCTTATGAACTTTATGGATGCAATATTTTTGTTTGTGTTTTTATGAGTCCTTAGAAAGATTATATTGATGATTTGAGGTATAGTGTATGCTTCAATGCAAGAATAGTTTGATGATGATGTAAAAGTGTTATAGTGAATGAAAACTAATGTTCTTATTGTAGGGATTCAATACAGGGTTGTGCATACACATTTGTTTAGAGGGTGTCATTATTTTTGCACTAAATAAAGTTTAGTTTCAGAACATTATTATGAAATAGTTGTCATTTGATACCTTTTTGTAGAACTGATGCTTGAAGATATATACGATAATTTCCCTTCTTCTTTTCATCAAAGAATTTTGCAATGATATGTTTGGAAAATATATTATGGTAACAAGTTGTGGTTGCAGGAAAGGCCTTCTCTAGACTCATATCTTCCATATGTCAGCTGAAATGAGAAAGGTGGATTGTGTTGGTTGATATATTATTGAGTTTACGCTCATCAAAATATTCTTCCATTAGGGTTTGGAAAGAGTATTGATGTCGAAATATTGATTGATGTATTTTTCCTAAATTTCCTTGGTTAAAGTGATGATGTTGAATTGATAGTTTGCAGATATACCTATAATCTTGATGTATGGTGAGCTAATGTAATGGTTTGGTTTGAGTAAATTCAAAGTGTTGTCTTGAGTGATAAAAGGTTGATTAAATTCATGTATGAACCAATGTTGGTACTAGATAACAATTTGGCATTTATGTCTCATTGAGTAGGAGGGATTTTTGTGGTTAAATGTTGTTGTTGGTTCATGAGAATTTATATTGTACTAGTGAACTATGAGTAGAGACTTTGGTTGATTGGTTATGTACGTGGATAGGCTTTCTAATAGCTAAATTGGTTATTGCAAAATTATTTTTTGTTGATAGTTGAACATATAACTTAATGCTACATCAGTGTATGTCACGTTAACTATTGGATGCATACCTTGAATAGACAAAAATATTGATATAATAATTTTGATGGTTGATTGATGATGTATACATTTATATATTGAGAACCTTATTGTGTTGTATGAACAATATTGATGACAATAATGTTATATGTGGGTCTAGTTCCAAAATTGGATGAAACATAACATACACCAATTGAGTATTTTTGAGTCAGGTAGATCCAATGTGAAAGATTATGAAACATGGTCTGCAAAATTTCTGAAGTTTGGACCCTTAAAAAAGGGAGTGGTAGCTTCCTTCCAATGGTGGCCAGTAAATTTGATATAGGAGTGGTGACTTCCTTCCAGTGGAAGCTAGAGAAACAATAGGAGGTGGCAACCTCTCATGGGAAGGATCTTGTGCACTCGTAGTAGTTTATGCTAGTCCAAGATGTAAAAAAATATTTTTCTAAATATTAATAAAATAAGATGAAGAGAACAACAATGGTGGTTTTTCCCATTTATCTTTTACACTTAATATCTCATGTCCCCATGTGATAATGATGATGTTGATCTATTTTAATATTATGTTTCCCTTATAATTCTCATCGTTCATTTGTGTTATATGCTTATGTATAAATGAGTTTTCCTTCAATTAGTATTACAAAGAATGTTGAAAAATTAACTAAAAGTTGAAATTGCATGAAATATTCATTCAACCCCCCCCCCCTCCTTGTGAGTATTTCTAACAATTCACATCAGAGAAATTTCTCTCTAGTGAAGCTTAAACACTCGAGAGTAGATCATGGACCATGGAAAAGAAGCAAGAGAAGAGAATAACTCAAAGAAAGAATACAACTCAAGAAAATTATGATAGTGCAAGTGATGTATCACATGTAATGGTAGTATCGACAATTTTTTTATAAGGAAAAATTAGTAGTGGAAGAAGTCGTGTCCAAAACTATCAATAATCAAGGTATGGTTCTACTTAATGAAAGAAAGGATGAAGTCTAGGATAATATCCCTTAGATTTGATGTTTATAATCTAGTATGCAATGGTTATAATAAATATTTGTCATCAGATCAAGTATTGTAACAAAATGGTAAGGAATTAAATGTAACATTTTGTAGCATACCTAATTCATAATTTAAGAAAATTATACATTACGAGGCCACAAAGGAGGTATCAAATAATCAAGAGGCCATCCATGATGGAGAAGGAAATTCGTAAATTCAACCAACAAATAATATTGCTTTCAAAGATTCAATGTATCTAAAGAATAAACTTGTAGCTTATTAGAACATGAGTGTGTCCATGAAGCAAATTCCATCATATCAAATGGAGTTATATATCTAGAAAAAGAAAGGTTAGAGAATGAATTCAAACATAGAAGAAAACTTGTTTATGCTTTGAACATGATCAATAGTCTCAAGTTCAAGTTGTATGTATATGAAATTAGAAAACATTGCAATAGTAACTATACAATTTAACAAAAGGAAAATAAACTGTGAAGTACTTGAAGCTAAGATCATCTCTCTGAAGTGTGATCTAGAAAAACAAATGAATCAAATAAGGAGCTACTTGAAGTATTTTAATAACAATAAAATAGCGTTAGAGAGGAAAGTATGGAAGATGAAAGAACAAATAAAAAAACAATAAGAAATCAGCTCAGAGAAAAGGAGGATGACTATGAGAAATAAAAAAAAATAAAAACTAATCTCATTATGACGTAAATTAGCAGGAAATGACAAACAATCAAGATTTCAAGGCATTACCAAGGTATTGGAGAATCTTCTTAGTATTGAAAGGTCTCCCTTCATTAAATTAGACGTTTGTTTTCATCAAAGTGTGAATGGAGAATCCAACTTACAAGAATGTGTAGGCAGTGTCGAAGGAAAAGCAGAAAATTCTGAAAATTTTGGTAAAGAATTAAGAAGGCATTTGAACCAACAATCAAGAAAATTTATTTTTCAAATAAAATCATTTCCTCTCAGGAATGAGTATGACATAAATGTAGAAATAAAAAAAAATAAACAACAATTCATTATATTGCTTGATCGATGATATTTGATGTTTTATCCATCAGAACTTTTGACTTGTTACAATTGATTGTAGAAGTAGATGTTTTAGACCTCAAGCAAACGATATCACCAAAAGAAGATCATTGATTAACAGGTACTCAAGTTTCTTTCCAGGCTATTGTTTTAAATTCAAATTATTTGGTCATAAAGCTATAGATTATGGATGATATAAAAATGAAAGAAACATGAAGCAAAATTACTATAACCCTTTTGTCCCCTTCTTTGGTAACATAAGGTGCTATATATGAAAGTAAATTCACACATAGGGAAAAGGAGTGTAGAAGAAATCCAATGTATTAATTTTAACATTTGATACAATAAGATAAGAAAATGAAAAAAGATTACATTCAATAAAACCCTAGAAGAAGACACCCCCATCAGCGGTGTTCCTTTCTGCGCAGAAGAAGAAAAAAATCACTAGTACATTATAATGACTGCTATCATCACATGTCTAGAGATAATAAAATATTTATCTCTCTAAAGAAAACAAAGGGTGGTGACTTTATTCTTGGTAATAATTCACCAGTCAAGATGCTAAGAAAAGGTAGGGTCACTCTTGATGTTAAAAATAGAGAATAAACTAATGTAGTATGGCTTAAGGGCTGAAGAATAACACCTTGAGCGTGGGTCCAATGATTAATAGAGGGCATGTATTTATATCTACCTTAGGAGGATGCAAAATTATAGAAAATTCACTAGAAAGGTTATAGAAAAAGGGGTTGGAAACGTAGAAAAGGTATATGTGTTAAAGAAAAATCTTGATAGAAATAAGAGAATGAATTCAATCTCTTCCTCAGCTTCAAAGTAGGGGAATGCAATCCTCACTGTAGTGTATTGTACTTGA
>APFE030083637.1:0-11326 GCA_000404065.3 Pinus taeda
AGAAAAGTTACAAAACACTTTTTAAAATTTTATGAAATTCTTAGGGTTTAGGTTTTAGGGTATAAGGCATAGGGTTTGGGGTTTGGGGTTTAGGGTTTAGAGTTTGTAACGCTTTAGTAATTTTTACACTTAAATAAAAGTTACAAAACGCTTTTTAAAATGTTATAAAAGGCTTATGGTTGTTTAGGGTTTAGGTTTTCCAGTTTTGCTTTTATAGTTTAGGGTTTAGTTTTCATGTTCTAGGGTTTATAACACCTTAGTAAATTAATATGATAAAAACACAAGTAAAAGTCACAAAACTCTTTTTAGAATCCTATAAAATGCTTAGAGTTTAGGGTTTGTAAGACTTTAGTAAATTCTTATAATAGACACTTAAATAAAAGTTAAAACAACACTTTTTAAAATGTTATGCATTGCTTAGGGTTGAGGGTTAAGAGTCTAGGGTTCAAAAGAATTTAGTAAATCTCCTTAATAAACACTTGAATAAAAGTTAGATTTTTTTTAGATGTTATAAAATGCTTAGGGTTTAGATTTTAGGGTTTATGGTTTGGGGTTTGGTCTTTACAGTTTAGGGTTTAGGGTTTATAAAACTTTAGTAAATGATTTTAATAAACACTTAAATAGAAGTTACAATATGTTTTTTAAAATGTTATAAAATTATTAGGGTTTAGAGTTTAGGGTTTATGGTTTAGGGTTTATATTTTAGAGTTTAGGGTTGGGTGTTTATAACACTTTGTAAATTCTTTTAATAAACACTTAAATAAAAATTACAAAACTCTTTTTAAAATGTTAATGCTTAGTGTTTAGGGTTTATGATTTAGGGTTTAGGTTTTATAAGAATTTAGTAAATTATTTTAATAAACACTTAATTAAAAGTTTCAAAATCCTTTTTAAAATGTTATAAAATCATTAGGGTTTAGGGTTTAGGGTTTGGGATTGAAGGTTTAGGGTTTAGGGTTTAGGGTTTAGGGTTTAAGGTTTGGGGTTTGGGGTTTGGGTTTAGTTTTAGGGTTTAGTGTTTAGGGTCTACACCATTTTAGTAAATTCTTTTAATAAACACTTAAATAAAAGTTACATAACAATTTTTTTAATTTTATAAAATGGTTAGTGTCTAGAGTTTAGGGTTTAGGGTTTTGTGTTTATTGTTTATGGTTTATAACACTTTATTAAATTATTTTAATAAGATCTTAAATAAAGGTTACAAAATCCTTCTTAAACTGTTATAAAATTCTTAGGGTTTATGGTTTAGTTTTTACGGCTTGGGGTTTAGGTTTTAGGGTTTAGGTTTTGGGGTTTATGTTTTAGGCTGTATGGTTTAATGTTTATAACAATTTAGTAATTTTTTTAAAGAAACACTTAAATAAAAGTTACAAAGCTCTTTTAAAAATGTTATAAAATGCTTAGGATTTAGGGTTTATCAAACTTTGTTATGTGATTTCAAAGAACACTCAAAAAAATGTTACAAAAGATTTTTTAAAATTTTAATTAATGATTAGGGTTTTGGGTTTTGGGTTTGGGGTTTAGGGTTTAGGTTTTAGGATTTAGGTTTTATAACACCTTGTTAAATTCTTTTAATAAACACTTAAAGAAAAGTTAGAAAATTATTTTTAATAGATAATAAAATGCTTAGATTTTAGGGTTTAGGGTTTGGGGTTTGGTGTTTAGGGTTTAGTGTTTAGGGTTTAGGGTTGAGGGTTTATAACACTTTAGTAAATTATTTTATTAAACACTTAAATCAAAGTTACAAAACTCTTATTAAAATGTTATAAAATTCTTAGGGTTTAGGGTTTAGGGTTATAACACTTTATTAAATGCTTTTAATAAGCACTTAAAAAAGTTACAAAAATGTATTTTAAAACGTTATAAATTTCCAAGAAGAATTGATGATCCACTTATTGTAATCCAATAGTTTGTACAACAATTGGTTGACTATAGTAAGAAAATAATTGCCCATGTAAATAAATTGCAAGATAAAGTCATAGTTCAAGGAAATTAAAAAACATCCACTATAATTCAAAAGGAACACCAAGAACTTTCCACAGAAAAGGAAGAGTTAGAAAAAAAAATATACCATAGATCCCAATGTTTTTAATATTTTCCTAATATATTTATCACCCACATGCGATCAAACATAAACTCAATAATTTCTAATTTTAGAATTGTACTCCCGACAAGTAACTCAACCTCTAACAAAGTCTACCCCTGAGAATTAGGTTTTATGGGAGAAAAATATTAATCCCAACTACAATAGGAGTAGAGACAATGTTTTATAGAAGGGAAGGGAGTAAAAGTAGAATCTTTGAATGTTATTGGTTATTTCCATGGAATTGTTAATAAAGTCCAACTATATTGATTATTTTCATGGAATTATTAATAAAGTGCAACTATAAGAACGTTAAATACTAGTTGATCAATAATTGTCACGACACATATCACTAGATGACAAGGTACAATATTTGAAATATTTAAAAGAATTCAATGCCCATGAAAGTATATTTGTATGGAAATGGTTTATTTTCGATCAAGATATTCAAGTTCTTGCACCAAATACTTATCAAACAACATTCCCTATGACTTCAACACTCGCACCTACAATAGCACAATCGTCTCGATCATCTTCCCCATGACATAAATTCAATTTCTTTGAGCCAAGATTTTAGGATTTGGTCTCTCTTCTGAACAACAACATCTCACTTAGGAATTTGAAATTGAATGTTCCAATCAGTCACCCAAGGAAGGGAAAAGAAGAGGAATTCACATTTTAAATCTTGCAGATGTAATTCAAGAAGTTCTAGTTGACCACAAACTAGATCTTCTAATTAGCCAACCACCCTTCTAGATGAACTTTTATTTAATTATTAGGATTTACATTTTTTAATTTATGGTTTATCAAATTTTGTACACATTTTGTAAGACTCCAAATCTTCCTGTCTTTTGTCACAAAGAATGAATTAAGAGTATGGGAGATGTTGGAGGGGCTAGTCAACTTATTTGACCATCCCAAATAATTCTACAATTGATAGTATAAAGTGGATCAACTCTCTAGTGGAGTCAAGATTCTAAGTTAGATAGGCTAAATTGGTTTTGACTTAAATTATTCTCACTATCTCTACATAATATATATATACGGAAATGTATGCATCATTGTATCTTTTGTGATTTTCTTCTCAAGAGAATATAATATAAATTAACACTTTGTTCCTTCTCTGCTACATTACTTCACTTCTTCTATTCCTATGTTCTTTATCTTCATGTGATTTCTTGTTTTCCTTTCTACTAGTAACCAATGGTCATTGTCTACTACACTACAACAAGTATATAGCAATTTTTTTGGAATATTTTACTAAAATATAAAATATTGTAAAATATTGGTGCATCCTTCAATGAATTGTAAAATGTTGTAAAATATTAGTGAATCATTCACTTAATTATAAAATCTTGTAAATTATTAGAGAATCCCTCATTTAATATTTACATCAAGTTATTTTTCTTTATTATGCATTGATTCTCTAATAGAAAAATAATCATCCAATTACTTCGCTTCAAATAAACCAACATCATTAGGATTTGGTGGTTCAATCAAAACTATAATAATTGTTGATCAATACACAATTTTTTGAAATTATACAAAGTGCGCAATGAGATTGACTAAAAGACAAAATATGTAATGAAATTTAATATCTTATATGATAAAAAAATTAATTAACACAAACTTATTATAAAGCCACAATTTTCGAGTTCAAAAATATAGCCCACAAAGAAAAATGTTCATTAATTAGCATAACATGTTACAAAATAATTATCATCAAAGGATTTGAACTTCAAAAATACACTAAGTGGTCTCTCCTCCTCCACTAATTATATGTGTTTCTCCTTTAGCCTTTCCCTCAAAATTATAATTTCTTTAAAGGAACGTTGTTCCCATGAAAATAGACACCCTACAATGAACATAGGAAGCTAGACCATAGGTCATTATTCCATACAAATAGCAAAGTATAGCATATTTACATTTCCTAATAAATATTTTGAAACAAAATACGTTTCTCCTTTAGCCTTTCCCTCAAAATTATAATTTCTTTAAAGGAACGTTGTTCCCAGGAAAATAGACCCCCTACAATGAACATAGGAAGCTAGACCGTAGGTCATTATTCCATACAAATAGAAAAGTATAGCATTATTACCTTTCCTAATAAATATTTTGAAATAAAATACAAGATAAACTCTGGATTCTCTAAAAAACGAAGAACCTCAAGTCATGCCAAAAAGTGAACTAGATTTATTTTTTCCTTAAACCGTTACATATATAAAAAAGTAATAATAATTACATAAAAAAATTGGAATACGCTAAGAATAATAAAATCCATATATGATTCCTAATATCCTACATTTCTGATGTAAAGAGAAGAAAACAAGAACATAAGGCTTCTTATTCAAGAAACAACGTTAACTTTAACCAACACTTCTGAAATCAATGATAATTAGATGAAACCAGTCATTCCCAAACAAATGGTTCATTGAACAAAAGTTTTAATCAAAATAAACACAAATTTTTAATATTCATAAATGATTCAAATTCTTGTCCAATATATCAGATCTAAATGTAAAAGAAATTTCATGTACTTGAATCACTATATTTGTGAATAGAGGAAATATTCCTAAATGAATTACTTATCATTTATTAGTAGGATATTATGTATGTGAAGAGATATGTTCTAGTTTCATGAGACTATGTCTTTCATTTCCAATAGTGGAGAAGAGAGTGACAATTTAATATTTGAATTTAAGACATGAATCTTAAATTAACTTGCATATCTCCACCTCCACCTCCACCATCTAATCATTCACCTCCACCTCCTCCTGATCCTCCTCCACATCCACCCCTCCTCCTCCTCCTCCATCTCCACGTCTACCTCCTCCTCCTCGTCCTTCTCCTCCTCGTCCTTCTCCTCCTAGTCCATGACCTCAACCTCTGCCTCCTCCTGTTCCTCATCCTCCACCTCCACTTGCTCCTGCACCACCACCACCTCCACCTTCTCATCAACCACCTCAACCTCGACCAACAACACCACCTCCTCCTCTTCCTTCTCCTCCTCCTCCTCTTCCTCTACCGCCACCACCTCCTTCACCTCCTCCTCCTATTCCACCCCCACCTCCTCCTCAACCGGTTTCAACCCCTCCTCCTCCTCCTCCACCATCGCCACCACCATCACCACAACATGCTCCTCCTCTTCATCAGCCACAACCACCGCCACCACCGATAATGTCGCTACCTCTGCCTTTGCCTCCTCCTCCTTCTTCTTCTCCTCGTCCACCTCCTTTGCCTCCACCACCTCCTCTGCCATTGTCGCCACCCCCGTCCTCGCTGCCACGTCCCCTCCAACTCCTCCTCCACTGCCTCCTCCCTTGTCATCACCTCCACCTTCACCTGCTCCTCCTCCTCTGATTCCATCTCCTCCTCCTCCTCCTCCACCTCCGCCTTTGCCTCCTCTGCCTCCTCCACGTCATCCTCCGCCACTGCCTTCACCTCCACCTCATCCTCCACATTTTCCTCCTCCTCCTCCTCCTCTCCTCTGCCTCCTTCGCCTTTTCCTCTGCTTCCTCCTCCTCCTCCTCTCCTCTGCCTCCTCCACCTTCGCCTCCGCCTCCTCCTCCACCTCCTCATCCACCACCACCAACACCTCCTACTCCTCCTCCTCCTCCACCTTTGCTCTGCCTCTCTATCCTCCTCAGCCCTTATTCACCACCACCTACAAATGCACCTCCACCTCCTCCACCCCCTCCTCCTCCTACTCCTCCTCCACCACATCCTCCTCCTTCTCCTCTTCCTCCTCATCCACCTAAACCTCCGCATAAACCTTCACCTCCTCCTCCACTTCAACCTCCACCTCTACTCTTCCTCCACCACCACTTCCACCTCTCCCTCCTCCTTATCCTCCTCCTCCACACCCTTCTCATCCTCATCCTCCTCCTCCTCCTCCTCCACTTCCACCTATACACTGACCACTCCTACTCCACATCCACCTATACCTCCACCACCTCCTACTCCACCACCACCTCCACCTCCACCACCTCCACCTGCACCCCCAAGTCCACCTCCACCTCCTCCTCCTCCTTCTCCACCTCCACCACCTCCTCCTACTCCTCCATCTCCACGTCTACCTCCTCCTCCTCGTCTTTCTCCTGCTCATCCTTCTCCTCCTAGTCCATGACCTCAACCTCTGCCTCCTCCTGTTCCTCATCCTCCACCTCCACCTGCTCCTGCACCACCACCACCTCCACCTTCTCATCAACCACCTCAACCTCGACCAACAACACCACCTCCTCCTCTTCCTTCTCCTCCTCGTCCTCTTCCTCCACCGCCACCACCTCCTCCAACTCCTCCTCCTATTCCACCTCCACCTCCTCCTCAATCGGTTTCAACCCCTCCTCCTCCTCCTCCACCATCGCCACCACCATCACCACCACATGCTCCTCCTCTTCATCTGCCACAACCACCGCCACCACCGATAATGTCGCTGCCTCCGCCTTTGCCTCCTCCTCCTTCTTCTTCTCCTCGTCCACCTCCTTTGCCTCCACCACCTCCTCTGCCATTGTCGCCACCCCCGTCCTCGCTACCACGCCTCCTCCAACTCCTCCTCCACTCCCTCCTCCCTTGTCATCGCCTCCACCTTCACCTGCTCCTCCTCCTCTGCTTCCATCTCCTCTTCCTCCTCCCCCACCTCCGCCTTTGCCTCCTCTGCCTCCTCCACGTCATCCTCTGCCACTGCCTTCACCTCCACCTCATCCTCCACATTTTCCTCCTCTTCCTCCTCCTCTCCTTTGCCTCCTTCGCCTTTGCCTCTGTTTCCTCCTCCTCCTCCTCTCCTCTGCCTCCTCCACCTTCGCCTCCGCCTCCTCCTCCACCTCCGCTGCCTCCTCTTCCTGCTGAGAAAGCTTAAACAAAATAAAATTTCATAAAATTTCATTCTTTTTATTTATAATACTTATTGAGAAAATTCAGATATCAATATATACATGACAATATAACAAATAATATTTATAAAAAATTGCAATATAAATAAGTAATTATGAGCACAACAATTTAATTAGTAAAATTTAATTTAGTTTTGTAGTTTAAGTCAAATACTATTTTCGCAATTTCACTAACAAAGTTATGATAAAGGTGATTAAAATTATGTGTGGCCACCTATGATTTTCAATATCAAAGTTGTAAGGGTGGTGAAAAACAAAAGTGAACACCCAGTAATCGAAGTGCAGTGTAGTTTAAGAGGACAACATTTTCGTGTTTTATTTGGAAAAAAAAAATAGTTTTGACTATTTTCCACATATTCATATTTCTCCAAATCTTTTTTTTAAAGTATTAAGAATAATTTTTATATTTAAAAATACAGTTTAGAATTTAGAATTTATTTTTGTATATGAGTGCCAAATTCCAATTCCAGGAAAAAAAGCTGAATCTATGCTCATCTATTTTGATATTAGAATATAGATAAAAAAAAATGAGACATCAATGTTTATCACTCACCCAAAGAACATTTCCAATCCATCATTTAACAAACCAGGAAAGAGGTGAATGTTTGCAAGAATTTCTATGTTTTTTGCATCATAATTTTGGGGCTACGTGTATCAATGATTCATATGTCGGTAATCATAGGACCAAAGTTCAGTGCAGAGGATTGAGCCGATATACTAATTGAGGACGAATCTTGATGACGAAGTGTTCAGACTTTTCAATGTGTGAACAAATGTATAATGAAACACGTATCAATATCTGAAAGTATCAATAAGTACTTCCCATATATGCAGAAAAATAATTATAAACCAATTTTCAACATTTTAAATGTGCAAACAAAATTATCCAAAAACGATATCCATAGCTGGAGAAAAATTCTATAAACAACGTATCCATAAACGATATCCATACCCGTAGAAAAAATTTATAAACAACATATCCATAAACGATATACATAGCTGTAGAAAAAATTTATAAACACCACATTACATTGTGTAAAGAAAATTGTCCATAAACGCTGTCCATAGTTGTAAAATGCTTTTATAAACCATACTTTAAAGTAAGGCTCGAAGAAGCGGCGTGGCTTCAAATATGCAAACAAAATAAACGATATCCATAGTTGCAGAGAAAATTTATAAACAAAGATCGAAAAAGAGGCAAAATAAACGATATCCATAGCTGCAGAAAAAAATTATAAACAAAGATCGAAGAAGAAGAGGCATGGAATGTTAAAGTAATATGAATTGACAGAAATGGCTACTTACCTCAAGCCCGATTGGAAGTAGAGTTATGAAGTGAAAAGGGCGTTGAGCGTGGATCGAACACATGATATTCATATATTCATTCTGATTCTCTCTCGACAAAGATACAGATCAAACACACGATCTTCAGAGGCATGGCTTCAAATGTGAAAACGAACTACATTATATCCATAGTTGCAGAAAAATATTATAAGCAAAGATCGATGCAGAAAAATATTATAAACAAAGATCGAAGAAGAGGAGGCATGGAATGTTAGGATAATTTGAATGGACAGAATTGTCTACTTACCTCAAGCCTGATTGGAAATAGAGTTATGAAGTGACAGAGGCGTTGACCGTGGATCGAACACAAGTTTTTCATATATTCAGTCTGACTCTCTCTCAACAGATATACAGATCGAACACACGGCCTTCAAACATATTCAGTCTGACGCTCCCCAATCAAAGATACAGATCGAACACACGATCTCCATATATTCAGTCTCCCGCTCTCCCAGAAAAGATACAGAGCGAACAAAATTGGCGTTAGCCATGAAAACACTATCATCAAACAATTGGGCATGAGCATAGTTTCGAAATCATCACATATTGGCTGGGTGAGATTGTAATTGTGAGAAAATGGCTATGAAGGTAACGGCTCGAATTCAAGAGACAGTCCATAAAAGCAAAAAATTACCTAAATTTAGAAAGTACAGCCCGAAAAAGCAAAAATAACATAAATCTAAAAACAGAGTATGAATTTGCCAGTGTGGGAAAACGGCTATGAAGGGCATGGCTCGAATTCAAAAGGACAACCCATAAAAGAAAAAAGTTACCTAAATTTAGAAAGTACAGCCTGAAAAAGTAAATTTAGAAACGCAGTGTGAAAAAGGACAAATAACTTAAATTTAGAAAGAGAGTGTAAATTACATTTAGTAAAGAAAACCACTTTTAAATTAAAAAAATACAAACCAAAATAATTTAACTTTAAAATTTATAGAAAGCAAAATAAAAAATTAAAAGTTAAATTTAAAATTAAAAAATATAAATTACATTCCGTCAAAAAAACCACAAGTTAAATTAAAAATATACAAACCAAAATAATTTACCTTTAAATTTTGAAGAAAGCAAAGTAAAAAATTAAAGGTTAAATTTAAGAAATTTCTTTTGAGGTAAAAGATTGGCAATTTCGCTATATCCCAACCCGTGTTTGGCTTGGTTGATATCAAACTCACCAAGAATTATCTCTCTTTTCAGTATGGGAAAGAACAGGAGTTATCTCTCTCTTTTAAGTGGGGTGATTAACACTGAACAACAAGGAAAAGAGGATGTGATAATCTCAGAACTAGGACCTCACAAAAAGGTAGGTTTGGCTAGTGATGCAAAGCTATATGATATGAAAACTAATTTCAAAGTTAGAAAGAGCAAATACTTGATGGAAAAGTAAAAAATTAAAAGTTAAATTTCAAAATAATATTTATTTTGGTTTGATGTAAAAAATGGATAGTTTCAAAGTTACAAACTCTGCCTATTTAATTGTTTTTAAGTAAAAAACACAAAATTTCAAAGTTAAAAAGTAATGGTGAAATTTAAAAACTCAATGTTTAAGTTGCTTTCTTCATAGTCAAGAGAATATGTACAAAGTTAATGCTTAAATCTGAAATGTCAATCTTTATCTCAGTGACTCACACTATCAATTTGAATTGACAATTACTAAAATGGGGTGAAAGTCATTATACATAATTTTGTTTGCTAAAATTTAAAGATAAGTTGTTAAATGAGAAAAATAATATTAAAATTCATATGGCTTCACAACATTTTTCACTAATAAAATAGCCTTCTTAACTAATAAATAAAATCAAATAGATTAATAATCCTCTTCATTAAAGTCGTATGGATTAATAATCCTCTTCATTAGTAATTAAAAATTAATTAATTTGTATTTTTTTCTAAATACTTTTAGGTTGGAAAATTTAAATGATAAATATATAAATAAAATATTTGTTTCAAAGTTTAAGATAAACTATTTTTTTCAATATTTCTAAAAGCCTTCAAAAATTGTAGGAGTATCAAAAACTTAGCTACCAATCACAAGGGTTTTTTTAAGTACAACCCATTAGGTATTGGATTAAAACAATGAGGGAAATCATAAGGAAACACACATTGGGTTTCCCAATAATATTTTGATCTATAAAAATATATATTAATATATGTACCTACAAATTCACTAATGATAATGAATTTATTATTAGATATTTCTAGATATTGCACTATATGTTAACCCCCACAAAATTGTTTCCCTTATTTAAAGTAACATTTGACCGCTTTGACAAAAATATCTTATACAATATGTGCCCCTTAACCAAAAACCATTATGAATGTCAAAACACTAACATGACTCATAATTGCTAATTTACTGTGATCACTCATACTCTTAGATAATTAAATACCCTTCCATAATGCAACCTCTATCAACTATTACCATTAAAAAACAATGAAGTTGGTCACTTGACAATTATTAAGGGACTAACTCTAAAATTAATTGAACCATAATGCACTATGATCTTTAAAACACACTGAATTATATAGACTATGACCCCTAAGTACACTTCATGATCATGACATTGTAATTCTTGAAATTTTACAATACACATCAATTTTAATATCTAACACATTAACTCTACCATTAAAACTATAACTTTTATGCACTTAAAGTGTCATAACATAGTGATCAATTTGAATCAAGTGTAACTCTAAATTAAATCCCATAAGAATGGAATATAATAGATATTATGTATCATTGAGATGATATTTTGATTATCGATATTGACCCAAAAATAACTTTTAGTGAGCCAACATATGGTATGATTTTGATTATGATACTGACCCAAAAATCACTTTTTGTGAGTCAAGATATGGTAATGATCTTTACAAGTACTTGCATTTCACCCATTAGATCATACAATGATGGTGTATATTTTGTAGATGCTTTAAGGACTTTAATGTTGGTGGTTGAAGTTCATTTTAACTATTATTCCTTCCATCAATTTATATTAATCAAGTATGTATATAT
>APFE030083641.1:511-11164 GCA_000404065.3 Pinus taeda
GCACTTGGTCTTGTAATTTTGATATATCATGTAGCATTTCTTCCTCTTCTTCATAAGTCATGCTAGAGCTTTCAAGTTGCTTACTAGGTGTTTGCATTTTCTTTCCTCGGGGCATCAGTTACCGATAATAATTCTTTACTATGACCTTTGAATTCCTCAACCTTAAGCAAAAATTTTAAAAAAATCTACACACCTTTTTTCACTTTGCAGGAGCTCGATATTGCCTTTGATGTATCTTTGTACTTTCTGATCATCCAATTCTTAAATTGTGACCTACAGTAGCCCTCTGTGTCCTCTTTCCAATGCCACCAATCTGATCCAAATTGGATTCTCCGAGGAAGAGTTATGTGAAATCTCCCACAGTGACCTGATTATAGACTAGTTCAGTAGAGCGAACTTGTACGACGTGCCACGAGTAACTTTTTTGACCTTTGGCTCTGAAAAATATATACAAGAAACTACAATCCGTCCTCTTTCTGTAACTTCTTACAAAATATCATTCTGATGCTCAAAGAGACAGTTATGACAATTTTCCCCAGGTCACCTGTTTGGAATGTAATTCAGAAGTTTGCAAAAAGACCAACTGCCTTAGATCATATCTCCGTAAATATAGCGCTAAAAGCTCTGAAATTCAGACCCGAGGTTCACCGCAATTCTTTGTCAAATGGGTTTTTTTTTAGCTTCTGAAACATCGCAGAAAAAAGTTATAGCGAAAGTGCCATGATGACCTATTTGGAGCAGCGAAACCCTAGAATCCAAAGCTCTGATACCAAATGTTATGAAACCAGCTCACAAAAAGATAGAAAAGAGAGATCAACGCCTTAGAATTCAGCCTCTTCAAGGGGGAAACCCTCCTTTAAAGACATTACACACAAATGGAACCAATTCTTGATATTCAAAATGACAAAACCTACTTCTATAATAGAGTCTAAGAAGTCAATATAACCAGCCGACCTAACAATAATATAAAGCCACAAAAATAACAATAGAGCGATTCTATGGGGCACAGTAATAAAAATATGGGGACAATAGGGGCACAACAATATTAATAAGGGATACAAATACAATAGTAATGGGGTAATCACTAGTATTATAGGGACCCAACACTCCATTTCTCTCTAATTCTCAATCTTTGGCTTGAACGTTTCCCTTTCTAAATCATGGAAACTGGGTGGCTCAATCTGCCTTAGCTCTTGCTCTCCCTCTTGTGTATCTCTCCAGCCCATCATCTTTCTCTTCTAATCTCTTGTTGTAGCTTCAATGGCCATGATTAGATCCTTATCGACAACTAAGATCATCTTAGACTTGATCCAAGTCATTTTCAGGAAGTCTCTAGAGCATAAGGTAATCTCCTTAATTAATTCACTCTAATTAACCACTTTTCCTATGTTAAACTTATGAAGTATTTAAATTATGGCCAATTAATTTAATTAAGGCATTTCACAAGCTTATCTCGCGAAATATTTTATAGGTTTTGGAGATGTCATGTTCCTTAGCCTCTTAGACACAAATCGAGACTAGAACACATGTCTAATGCTACCGAATAAATAAAAAACTAATAGAATCTAGATTGCATCAGGGAGTCAACTACCCCTAAAATATGCAAGCTACCACTTGTGGTAGGCTACAATCTGATTGAGGCTTTGACCTCAAATATGCAAACAACTTCTCACTATAGGCTACAATCTGTTTGAGGCTCCAACCTCGAGAATGATAAGATCCAACCTCCTCGTGCCTCTAACCTCAGTAATGAGTAGGCTCCAACTTAATCTAGGCTCAAGCCTAGTTGAGGCTTCAACCTCTTTCCTTTGCTTCCATGTGGACCTCTATTTCATCAGAGTTTCAAACTGGATCCATGATCATGATATATCACTAAATATGCATATAAGTAATCTATCACAAACTGCAAACACAACCTGCCCAGTCTACTACTTCCATAAACACTGCCATTATACCAATCAAAAACTCTTCAACTCAACCCAAAACCACTATACTACCATTCAACTTGCAATCATAGTTTGTAATTTATATCACAAAATTCATGTTAATCTCTGTTACTGGTTATCGTATTGGTGTCCCAAAACTTTTCTCCAACTAAAACTATAATCTTGTCACTAGATGTATAAAATATGCTTGCAACATGCTCCTTCACCTTTTTACTAGATGTATAAAATATGCTTGCAACATGCTCATAACATTTTCCAATCACATAAAAGATATTCTAGTCATCAAACATAAGTCCAAACATTGTCAAACCCTTCTGCTTATGTCAATATCTGTGCCTTGATCACTCATTTTCTTCTGGAATCAAGTTTGGATCAAAATTGATCTTAGAAACCCAAAATAACCATATAATACATTATATTAACTTAAATTCTCTACATAAATCCCATTTCCATGGACCTTCCAATAGTTTTCTGGATTCAGTTAAGGTCACTCAAAATTATAAACGGTGTGACAAAATGGGTCATATATATAATAAAGTAAAAATCAACCAAAACTTGTCAACCACCAAGTCTAACCAACAACCACCAACATACCACACATATGTCTCTGTCAACTCTACTATTGCCTATGGCTTGTTATGTCACCTTCGTCGAGTCCTTTTGTGATGACAAATTTTGATTCTAGAAGTGGGTCCAATGATGTGACCCTAATTCATACAAATTTGACAAGCCAATAGGGTTTGCCAAATGATTGCAACACCATGGTGTATGTGTTTGATTGGTTAACCATTTGGGCATGAGTTGATGCTGGTGGCCATACGAGAGTCACTCCATGTCATAGCACCAACCATGTTATGTAACCATCTTGCAATGAAAATGCTTAGGGGGTACACACCAAATTTGGTCGTGCCTCTATAACGTATATCAATTAAACATGGTCTCTATTATATGTTGTTAGGACTGGTGCAAATGCGCTTTGTCAATGTTCCATTCTAAACTCAAATTTAATTAAAATGAAGAAAAAAACATAATCTTCAGCCAACCAATCAACACATTCAAATCAACAAGTTCTCTATCCCATCACTGCAACGATGTGACCCTAACTCATACAAATCTTACATGCCAATAGGGTTTTCCAACTCATTGCAACACCATGGGCTATGTGTTTGATTAGCTAACCATTTGGGCATGAGTTTATGATGGTGGCCATACGATAGTCACTCCATGTCATAACACAAACCATGTTATGTAACCATCTTGCAATTCAAATGATTAGGGGGTCCATGCCAAATTTGGTCATGCCTCTGTAATGTATATCAATTAAACATGACCTCCACTATATGTTGTTAGGATTGGTGCACATGTGCTTTGTCAATGTTCCATTCTAAACTCAATTTTAATCAAAATGAAGGAAAAAACATAATGTTCAACCAACCAATCAACACATTTAGATCAACAGGTTTTGTTTTGTCAGAGTGATAGGATCAAGAGTTAACTCTCGAGGTTCATTATGAACCAGATCTTCGTTACTTTAAGATGGAAAACAAAACAAAAACTTTGTTGTGAACCAAAAAAATACAAGTCTCCCAGCTTAGTCACATGAAACATAACAAAGAGTTATTCACTGTAACACCCCCTCCCAGGTCTACCCAATGTAACCATGCCAACCAGGGTAAACATGAGAGGAGAGGCTACTATAATCAGATTTGACCTCCTATGTGAACTTAAGGAAGTGGAATCGACCACAAAACCACACACAGTCATCCAACCTCAGCCTCAGGACCCACAGGAACCAAACGATAACTTCAGACATCTTTTCCTTGGGTCCTACTAAAGTTTTGACCAACTTAGGACAGGGTAATGCTCCCTAGAAATAGACTAGGAGAGTTATAATGCTTTCCATCTCTTATCCAAATGCGTTATTCCCTAGGGTAACACTCTATATTGCTAGCGATCCCAACATTTGAGCCACCTTTCCAGCCTAGAATCTTGGCCTTTGCCAAAAACTTACTAGAACCTTCAAAATCCATTAAATACATGATAACAATGTTGATAAATCAAAACCAAACCTTAGGACTAGGCCTGAGCATCCCCAACCGAGACTGACATTCTGTCAAACACTTGGCATCAATGCAACCTACAGGTCTAGGATATAAGACAAATCATAAATTACTAAAATAACTTATGAAACATAACCGTAAGGATCACCTCCTTCTCCATTGAACTATTATATCATCAATTAGGACTTGCCTCCATCCATTTAACTGTTACAAGTAAATACATGAAATAACCATGACATGAATCAGTCATTTAACCATGCTTATAACCAGCATAAAACCATGTAAATATCAAAGATAAGACAACCATTAAATCCACATATAAACAACTGCAAAAGTAAGAGAACTTGGATTTTATTAATCATAGGAAAATTCGATCAGGTTTAGGACTTCCACGTACCACCGAACCATAAACATGGATGAACCAAATCTCCCTTTCAGCTTGTCACCCCTGTGTCATATTCCAAGCATGAATGTTAGATCTAATAGAACAAAGAAACCAAGAACAACCAAGGGAATCCAAAGTTTAAACCACCTGCACCCTCAACAAACCGTGATCACATCAAAACCAGGGCTTTGATCACAACCGAACCAAACTTGGAATGCCATCGAGAATCCATCACTACCCTTGAGGAATTTTATGTCTCCTTGTATCTTAGGATTTACCTTAATCCAAGCCCAGATCACGAAGCCCTAAACCGAGACATTTCCCTCAGGCTTTACCATGTATCCTGCCAAAACCACTCAAGGGATTCCTAGGCCTTTGGGAATGGAACTTGAGACCACCTCCACTCTAGATTCTGAAATCTATCTGGAAAACTAAAGCTCAAAAAATGAAATAAACATCCCAACACCATGGCATCCGGAAAAAGGCAAGGCTAGGCTGAAATCCACTATCATAACCCGACAAAACCATGCCACCGATAGCAAGAGAACCATACACCAACATGCAAATCCATGCATGTCCAAACCAATTGGGAAATCACACATGCAAAAGGTTACTTGAAAGTATTCCTGCTGAAGCTGCTTGATCCTATTTTCCTTCCTTAATCCTTGCTTGATTTTCCTTTCCTTGCTCCAAAGCTAGAATGCTCCACGAAAACTCTAAGTGACCAAGAGAGAGAGAGAGAGAGAGAGAGAGAGAGAAATAGTAATGAGAGAGCTCCAAACTTGAACTAACAAAATATTAAGCTGACAAAAAACCATGAACTAATCATCAAAAGCCTTTTATTAATGAGGCCTCTTATTTTCTTCATTTTCTATTATTTTCCTCCTCACATGCAACCTGTGACCTTTCACCTTACCTTTCTCCTAATTTCCTTTATTTTCATAAATAAATGTGCCAAAAATGCCTCATGCTTTTCCAAATCCTTAGCCATTTTCTTTTCAAATTTCCTTAGCCATAAACAACAAAATGAAAAACCACTATGATGTTTTTCCCAACATTTAGATTGGAATAAGTGGCCCTTAACCATGGTCCTATTTTGCCTTTATTAACTTTTATTACATGAATTTTTCACCAGGGCTATTACAGAACGCCCCCGGTTTGGGGAACACCGTCCTCAATGTTAAGCCACACCATGACCTCAGCAAAACCACTAAAAAGAAAACATACTACCTATGGAGCTTTATAAATTAGCTCGTTGCATAATTTACAATGAAAGACCTGCTCAAAATCAAAACATCATGACAACATGACAAGATAGAAACCATACCACTTATTAGATATTTATAACTTAGCTCATGGCAGTGTTTACATCCATATATATATCAAAACATTAGCAAAACATATGCCAACCATATACCAAACATCAGCCAAAACTGCTTTGCCTCAACCGGAAAACAATGAAGGATATAGGGCTCGAATCTGATCCGCCATCTCCCATGTAGCTTCTTCAGGCCCAAAATGCTTCCACTTCACTTCAACTTGCTCTATGGCTCTGTTCCTGAGCATGAGATGTTTCTACTATAGTATGCACTGAGGCTCCGACTGGAACTATCTTTCTTGCTCCACCTGCAATACAGACCAATCAATAACATAATCAACATCCTTTATATACTTCTTAAGTAATGAAATATGGAAAACACCATGGAATTTCTGTTGATTTTTGGTAGCATCAGATGTGTTATAGCCATGAAAATTGGTGGAGAGGCTAAGGCACATGAGATCTCCAAGACCCAAAAATCATTTGCGGAAATTCCACTCGGATGGAGAGATATTAAAATAATTAAAAAATTTAATTAATGTGTATTAATATAAAATGGGTGATAAAGTTCTAAATAACGAGGATCAAGACAAAACTAATCTTAGTCGTTGATTAGGGACTTAATCTCATTCGTTAAATCATCAACAGGGAAAGTATAAGAAGAGGCTTGAGGGTCAATTGGAGACACACCAAGTTGATCAGTCAATTCGATTTTTTGTGGCATGGTTTGCTGGGAAATCGAGCTAGTGATCTATTGCAGCGAGGGGCAATTCAGCAGAAGGCTGAGAATACATAGCAGAGAGGTAGAGATAGTGTCGGAGAAACATCACAAAGGTAGCCTGGGATGATGCAGAGGTCGCCAGAGCTGACGCAAAGGTTTGTAGGGCTAGTGCTGGTAACACAGGAGGCTGAGAAACTGACGCAGAGTTGATGCAGGCAAACGCAGAGGCTAGAAGAGCTAACGTTGGGCAAAAAACGTTGTGCTGTGGTATTTTCGTGGGGAAAACTGGGAGTTGAGAGGAAGACGCAGAGCTGTAGAGGGTGACATAATCCCTGGAGGGTGTCTTAGTTTCGAAAGGAAGCTTGGAGAAGCTTTCATTGTCCAGCTGAGGAATAGTCAAGATCACTGTGGGGTTCATCATCCAGTTGTTGATTAGCTGGAATATATGCCTCTAGAGAAGGGTACTTCTACCAAGGAAAATATCTGAAGGGTGAGCCATTTATGGCACCCTAGTTGTATTCAGAAAACTGCATAATAATAAAACCCTCATATCTGTTGCACCGGTTTTCTTGCATTGGGTTTTTCTGGGGATGATTGTCCAAAAATAACAGTGTCCCTTGTGTGATTGTCTCAGTTGTTTATGTTGTTGAGTTGTATATGTGTGAAGGTCGCATTTGTGTTTATTTCGGTATTTATATTTATAGATAACTTGTTAATGAAAAGAATAAGTACGAGATAATAAACCAGATAATGTAGTAGGGATTTCTGATGTGTCAAACTTAGAAATTTCCACATGGTATCAAAGCGTTGCAGATCATAGGAGGATTGAAGGCTCCAACATAAATCTGAAATTTGCAGTAGTAGCAGTTGTCTTGAGAGACAACATTGTTCTAAAGTAGAAGCACTAAGAGAAGAAGTGATGCAGAGCCTGTGTCATCATTTCGAGCTAGGAGGAGGGTCAACACAGAGGGAGAGAGGGGAAGATCATACCTACGTAGTGCCCAATCATCTTTCTCTACCAGAAAGGATCAATGTTGTGGCCAGGAGGAGCATATTCTTCCTTTGCCAGGACTGCGCAGAGCCTGAAAGGTCAGTGGTCAGGGCTTTGGGAGTTGTTGGTAGATTGTGATTTGAGGAGCTGGTGGGACGTTGTTTCTGTCGATACATAATAGTGTCTAAGGAGATGGAACCAAGGTAGAGGGAATCACTACCTTGATGGATTTGTAGCCAAGGAATCCAAATCTGTGTTGTAGTGGCAAAGGAGGACAGGAGATGAGTAGTTCGACAGTTGGTAGGAGGATTTCCAGGAGGGAAGTGACAACTCAGAAGAAGTCTAGAAGAGGAGCAGAGATGGCAGTAAATTGATTGAGGGATCAAGACATATTGGACAAAGCTTCCAATTTTTTCATCCGAAAGGCCAGAATCCTAGCAATCCTAGACAAACATCGCATCAAGGATTTTTCCTTGAAAATTGTAGTTGTCCCAGTTGATCTGAATGCTAATGAGAAGTATGAGGAGGCTGAGATGAAGGAAAAATGCTTGATCCTAGACAGGGTCAAATATCATGTCATACCACATATTGCTGAGAAAAACACAAGGGAGATGTGGGAGGCACTGACCACCTTATACTAGGGCTCTTCTATGCATCGAAAGATGTTATTGGAGAAACAATTGTGGTCATATTAGATGTAGAAGGGAGAGGAGATAGATCCATTCCTTCTTAGGTTGCAGGAAATTCGCGACCAGCTTACTTCTGTGGGGTCTACATCAGATCCAGATTTTGTGGTTAGGACTTACCTGAATGCAGTCTCCGAGGACTGGGAGACATTTGTCTAAAGTATCTTGGGTAGGGCTACTCTTCCCAGTTGGGAGGAGATGTGGGCAGCTCTTTTCCAGGAAGAGATAAGGAAATTGACCAACGAGGGGAGTAGTGGTGAGGGAGGTCAAATCAAGAAAGAGGAGGAGGAGGATGTGGCTATAGCATCTGCGGGACATTAAGGGAAGAGAAAGAAAAAGGAAATCTCCAAGGTTAAGTGTTTCCATTGTGGGGAGTTGGGACATTATGTATCTGAGTGTCCCAGGAAGAAAAAAATGGAGAGGCTTCTGATTCAAAGGCAACTCTATCTAAGGCAGAGAAAGAGGTCAAGTCTGATGACGATTGTGCCATGAGTGCTCATGCACCTCTAGAGAAGAGGTGGGGTGACATTGAGTTGTAGTCAGGAGGACTACACACTAGGGTAAAAATCCTTGAGGTACCCAAACTCTTGGATCACATTTGGCCATAGGAGCCCATAACGACAGTAGCATGATGACAAGTGTCAGGTGGAGAAAAGTGTACTGGAGCAGCAAGGTAGTAATTGAGTGCAGAAATATAAGGCAATGCAGTGAAGGTTGCAGCAGTGCGAGAGACAGATAGGTGTATGCAGCAGTGCAGTGGTAGTAGAGGGAGCACAAAATAATAGCAGAGGCAGCTTTAGCATCACGAGGATTCCAAACTGACCAGGATGTCAGTATTTGGGGAAGTCAGTCACCTACTTCTTGTAACTAGGTTGTAGTGCAGCAGTTAGCAGTAGGAGTGCTAGGGGCAACATGGGCAACATGTTGAGAGGGATCTGTAGTACAGATGTAGCAGTGGTAGTGGAAGTGTCATGGGCAGCAGTACAGGGAGCAACAGTGCAGAGGATGTGAGGTAGCAGGCCAAGCATCAACACAGGTATTTGTGCAGAGGATTAGTGTGATGTTTTCACTGTGAAGCATTATTAGATCACATTCCTCACTAGGAGGGAGTATTGATTTTTGGTAGCATTGGATGTTCTCTAGCCATGAACATTGGTGGAGAGGCTAAGGCACATGAGATCTCCAAGACCCAGAAATCGTTTGGGAAAATTCCACCTGGATGGAGAGATATTAAAATAATTAATATTTTTAATGTGACCCTAAGTCTAAACTTAGGAAAATTAAAATATTAATGTGTGTTAATATAAAATGGGTGAAAATTTTCTAAATAATAAGGATCAAGCCAAAACTAATCTTAGCCATTAATTAGGGGCTTAATCTCGGTCGTTGAATCGTCAATAGGAAATGTATAAGAAGAGGCTTGAGGGTTAGTTGGAGACACACCAAGTTGATTAGTCAATTCAATTTTCTGGGGCAAGGTTTGCTGAGAAATCGAGTTAGTGATCTATTGCAGAGAGGGGCAGTTCGTAAGAAGGCCTAGAATACATAGAAGAGAGGCAGAGATAGTGCTAGACAGACAATGTAGAAGTAGCCTGGGCTGACGCAGAGGTAGGTAGAGCTGACACAGAGGTTTGGAGGACCAGCACCAGTGACGCAAGAGGCCGAGAAACTAACGCAGGCAGACCTAGAGGCTAGCAGAGCTGATGCTGGGGAGAAAGAGTTGCGCTATGGTATTTTCATGGGGCAGACTGAGAGGTAGACGCAGAGCCGTAGAGGGTGATGCACTTCCGAAAGGAAGCTTGGAGCAGATTTCGCTGTCCAGCCGAGGAAAATATTTGAAGGGTGAGCCATTTATGGCACCCTAGTTGTATTCAGAAAACTGCATAATAATAAAACCCTCATATCTGCTGCACCTTTTTTCCCGCATTGGGTTTTTCCGAGGACAATTGTCCAAAAATAACGGTGTCCCTTGTGTGATTGTCTCAGTTATTTCAGTTGTTGATCTGTATATGTGTGAAGGTTGTATTTGTGCTTATTTCGGTATTTATATTTATAAATAACTTGTTAATGAAAGAACAAGTAGGAGATAATAAACTAGATAATGCAGTAGGGATTTCTGATGTGTCAGACTTAAAAATTTCCACACTTTTATTGTTGGAGGAAATGCAAGTCTAAATGCCACCAGTCCAATCCTCTCAAGGATCTTGAAAAGTCTGCAATATCGTAGTGCCAACTTGGCATATGAACCAATCCTCAAAGAGATTTTCTTGGGCTTGATGCGCAAATACACATGCTCCCCAAATTGAAATTCCTTGAATACCCTATGTTGATCTGCATAACTGTTAAGAAATTTACCCAAGAACATAAATTAATTACCGAGAGGAATAAATATAAAATTAACCAGCAATAACCCTAAACACATAAATACACATGTTTATCCGGGAAAACCCCAAATCCGGGAAAAAACCCAATCATAATGAAATTTCATTATCCTTGGCCAAAACCCTGGCCAATCCGGCCAATTGAGCCTTCACCGCTCACCTCCA
>APFE030083655.1:1048-20142 GCA_000404065.3 Pinus taeda
ACCCTTATCCTTCACTATATACTTTGTAATGTATATTTCAAACCCTCATGCTTCACTGTATACTTTGTAATGTATATTTCAAACCCTCATGCTTCACTGCATACTTTGTAATCCATTATTTAAGAATGTTCTTAATTTAATAATTTACATATGATATATATATATTATATATATATATTATATTTCTTAATAAAAATATATTAAATTAAAAAACTATTATTTTTAGTTATGATATATAATTAAAACATATATGTAATAGCCCTATCGTAATAACTCAATGTAAAATCAAAGTTACGAATTAGTTACAAAACTAATTCTTGAGATTCGTGAAAACTGAAATCAAGAAAGGAAAAAAAGTTTCATGCATGCAGCGGTTCATCGGGCAGAGAAGTTCAGTTGCCTTTGAGCGCTCATTAAATGGAAACAAAGAGCGGATATTAAAGGGAGGAAATAAGCTCGTTCTCTCTGGAGAAGAAATGCGGTTCGATTTGATTTGGATCGACCTACAGAGATGGCAGATCACCAGAATTCGAAGGAGTCCCTTATGGACAAGGTTTCTGAGAAATTGCATGATCCTTCAACATCGTCTTCTTCGGCCTTAAATGATGAAAAACCCTCTATTTCTCATCATCGGCCCATTAAACCCATTAACAGACCTGTTGGAGGGAAGAAATCTCCGCATAAGTGTCTGGGTGTAAGAAAAGCCGCGGATTTGTTCTTGTGGAGAGATAAGAAAAGTGCAAGGATCCAACTTTCAAACATTATTATTATTGAAGGAAAGTTCTCTCTCCGTGTTGAAGGTGATGGAGGCAAGGAAGTTGCTTATGAAAAATATAAGTATCTTGCTCATTTTCTTGAAAGAAAAATAGATGTATGTTTATTTAGGCATCTTTTTGAAAGAATTCTTATCAAATATAGATAATATATACATAATAGTATGCAATGAAGAATGTGAAAAAATGTGTGGACATAAAGTAAATATGTAGTTTCTCTTAGAGAGATTACATGTGAATCTTGTGTGATAAATGTTGAGTCACTTTGTCATTTTCTTGGAATAAATTAACAAAACTCTTGCTAAGTAGCCAAAACATCTTCTTGAGAAAAGATGGTGAGACATGTAAACTTCTTGAGGACATAGTATGAAAAGTGGCTAAGTTTTCTTTGAATAAAATATGTATTTTTATTTAATAAAAGTTTCTTGAAAATGGATATATGCTTAATTGCATTGTGATACTAGCTAATTTCGAAGTTTCTTGTGAAATAATTATGCATTGCATACATGATAGAAATAGCTAATGATGTGCTTCTAGGCACATAGATAATCATTACTAACTTTTTTGAAGAAAACATATGTTTTATATATACATAAATATGTATATATAAAGCGCCCATACTTGAGTCAAGGGATCTCTACTTGAATGGTTCATGAGGCACAATACTTGCTAAGGTTTTGCAAATGGGGTAGCAAGCTAAGTGGGCTTGATTGTGGGGAAAAACTCCACAGTTAAGCACACTTGATCCAGAGGAGATCTGGGATGGGTGACCTCCTGGGAAGTCCTGGTTACCGGGTGCAAGCCCCAGAAGTGATGATTGACGCTATCTGATTCGTTCTCCACATTTCACTAGTTTCAATCCCACTTCTTCACCCCTGTGAGCATCACCCGATGCAATGAGTGCTAAGTGAACTATTCAAAAATCATGAGAAATTAGTCAGTTACGACTACCTCTCATGGAAATGGTCATAAGTGAATGACTTACTTAACGCAGTTGAATCCCAAAATGATATCCAATATAATGCACTGCGTAAACCCCCATACTTTAATTAAATCTTGTCACTCTTAAATCTCCACCGGGCCCCTCCATTAAACCTCATGACTAATCCTTGCCCTGACCACCATACGATCAGGTCCTATTTGGTCCAACTATTGACGATCATATTGGGAGGTCTCCGAAGGCCAACCTTTACCTGCCCAATATGGGTGGTTTCACTTTTCACCCCGCTGCTATGAGGTGCCCGATGAGTGGCATCGAGTGGCCTCCCCCCGAAACCACTCCAGCCCAAAAGTGGTGCAATCTAAACCTGCTTGTCGCCTTCCTCTAGACGACAAAATGTCTCATCCTCCGCTTAACTCCAAACGCACCTCTCCCCGTGTACCCGCCAAAACAGTTGACTTTGCAAATAAAACTAAAAAAAATCATTGTTTTTAGTTTTATCGTGAAAAATACCACTCAGACCTCCATGAAAGCACTAGAGTACATGCAACCATCAACCCACATCCAACTACCAACTTGGTGAAGCTATTGAACTTCCAGACCATCCTTTAGTCGCGTATGCTTCCTGCAAATTGTGCACAGTTGACCATCAATCCTTTAAGAGACAAAACCAAGTATTTACCCAAAATCACTGAGAAACCCTGTTTAATTCCGAAACCTTTACTCAATTGCCTTAAGTTATTAAGTAAGTTAATAAAACAATTGCCCAGCAGCTCAAAACCATTCTGAATTGAACCAATTTTCCCCTAATTTGACAGAAAACCTTTCGCCCCTTTCATTGAATCCACAAGAACCAAGGATGGCTACACTAGTTGCATTGAATGTCCTACCAATTTCTACTCCCCACAGGGATTTAGACCATCTCCCGTTGGTAGATAAAGACTTTGAAATCAAAGATATATCTATTGAAGAATCCCCATTGAAATTATGCTGCAGGTACAGAGACCAGTACTTGAACCATGCAGAAAAAATAGGTCTTTGGGAATCAAACCTACCCAAGTACCAATTCCCCAACGTCCATATCTTCCCCGAAATTGTTCACTATTGTCACGCGAACTACAATCCCACCTTAGGAGCGGTGATGTCCCCCTACCAAACAATAATTTTCACCGTCACCGCTAAATCCATAAATGAAATGCTGTAGTTGCAACCTGGTCAAAATCTTACTCCCCTTTCTATTGGAGACTTGCTTGACAGATTCCCTAAAATCCCCCTTTCTAAAATTGCTCAATTATTCCAGACTTTCATTGTGGAAGAAAAACACATACCAAAGGATCCCCCTCCATACATTTCATCCTATTTTTCTCAGCTTGGCAAAGACATCATATCAATGAGATCCAGTGTTTTAGGCTATACTACTAGTGAGTATGTAGATGAAATTATTCTTGCCTACATGTCAATTTTCACTCCTGGGCAGCCCCCTGCCATCATGTTTGACTATGCAAAATTCATCTTAGATAAAATGCATGATCAGTTCATGCAATTGGAAAATGAGAGAGTATTCAAGTACTCATCAGCATTATATCATCTCTTTCTATACTATCAAGCTGACAATTTTCCCTTCACTGTTCAAAAGCTTGACACCAAAGGAAATCCTAGATCAGTAGTCTTCTGGACCCCTTTAATCCACAAATATGAATCTCCATACACCTATACATATTTTATAGATCTATTTGTGCATCCAGTAGTGACCATGCTGGTAGGAAGTCCTCCTCCAAGAATCAGTGCAAATATCAGAAGGGTCCTATAGTTGTCCAAACAGTACAAAGTGGAAGATTGGTACATGTACCAAAATCACACTAAAATCAGAATATATGGCTGTGAATTGGCACCTTACAAATTGCCAAGATACCTCCCAATGAGATTATTTTCCCTGGAGTACTAGAGGAAAATAATCAACTCTGAAGAGGTACATTTTGTGAAGGCCAAGAAAAAGGCACAACTAGGCCCCTTTGTGTGTAACAATAGAGAAGCTAGAAGGGTTGCATAGGAAATCCTTCAAGGGCTCAAACTCAAACAAAGCTTAATTTGGAGATATGACCCCTTTGATGTCATTTGTAACAGAAGACAGAAAAACAAATTGTCTCCCTACATCCACCACCGAATTCGTGAAATAGAATAATATGCAAATCAACTGGAATGGGTGGAGAACGCTCTAGTATACAGGGATAGCACATAAATTGCTGCCAATAATGTGTTGATTGATCTAGAAAGAAGACTTGATGAGGATTCCTTTGCATAAGTTCTAGGAGAATCCCAATCCCAAAGGGAAACACAGGAACACAGTGAGAAATTAGCAGAAGAAGGACCTCAAGAGCAAGAAGAATGAGAGCAACCAGACATATCAAAAGAGCTAGCTCAGCCATAACACATCATGAGTAATCCTCCTATTATACAGACTCCTCTAAATGAGGAGAAGAATCCCAAAAGAGATAGAGAGGAGGCCACTCCTTCTAGCAGACCTGTTGCATAGACTTATGTCAAGAGGAAAAGGTTAAATCCTTTTTCAGAACAAGAGTTCACAGAGGAAACAGCTGGAACCACACGTACAGAAAGAGGAGAAAGCAGGCAGATCACTCCCTCTGTAGGTACACAAGAACCTTCCACTTCATAGGCTCAAATTCTAGAGAGACAATAGAGCATGGAAGTATCCTCATTCAGGGATCCAATAGGCCAAAACCAGGACATTAGAGAGAAATACAAAGAAATAAAGGCCAGAAATGAAAGATTGAAGGCCCAAAGTTATGCATAATGTCAGCCTTTGATGTAAAAGAAGGTAAGATGCAAATGAATTTCATGAAGCCTACCACACAGCAGCATAGGCCTATAGCAGATTACTTGAAGATAGATTTTGAGGTGTTGGTAAAGGATGTACATCCTATCGGCCAAATAGAATTACACAAACAGACTGGGGAAATGGTATATTTTACATTTACTAGCAAGGCCATTGTAGCACATCAACTCCAAAATTTGTTGAATAATATATCAGTGAAATTCCACTTAGAGAAGGCCTCTTCACAAGCCAAGGATACCAGGATAAAGTCCTTAGAGGACTTAATCATAGAGCTAGGGTATGATCCCAAGGATGTAAAGGCTGAAGAAAAGCTAATTAAAAAGAAAAATGATGACATAGCTGCATTGAAAAAACAACTCAAAATCCCTCCTCTGCATCATCCACAAGTAGCTGAAGTATTAGAAACTCAGAAGGAAGAAGAGCTTATGGACTTAGTCCTTAAGCTAAATAATCAACTAAAAGAAATAGAGAAAGAGTTGGATAACTTAATTCAGTCTAGACAGAGTGAGTTGGCCACCACTCCACAAACTGTCATTCCTACAGTCTTTATAGTAGTGCTCTCCACATTGGCTACTTCCTTAGCACCAACAGTTCCACTAGCTATAGTTATGCTAGTCACGGGTACATCTACAAGTGCAGGGACATCCACAGAAAAGATAGCTGAATTAGTAAAATCCATGAAGGAAATGACCATCCAGGCTATTGAGCTTAAAAAGCTTAGAGAAAAAATGTCAAGTTTGGAAACTAATTGTAAACTTGCACAAATACAACAGAAGGAAGAAGCTCAGAAGAGTCAAAGAATGGGAGAAAGGATAAAATTCCTTGAAAAGGCCTTGACATTGCAACAGCCACTAGGAGATATGAAGGAAATGCTCTAGGCCAACATAATTGACTCTGTCAATGATGTTCGGTCATCTATTCAAGAAATTTTTGAGCAAACTAAACTGGTAAAAGTGGCCATCGAAGCAATTCATTAGCCAAGAGAAGAGCTGGGAGACAAGCTTGAAGAGGTCAACTAATTGATAGAGCTCTTGAATAGCAAGAATAGGTATCAGCTGGATGAACTAGGCATAGAAGATAGGATAGGGACCATCATAGAAATCAAGAATATTCTCACCAAAAGGAACCTTATGCTCAATCTTGAGAAAAGATGCCAAAGAATCCACGCTGATATCAATAGATTTATGAAAAAGTTTGGTATTTTAAGGGGAAAAGGACTCCCCAGTCCTATGGTAATCTGTGACAATATTATGACCCAAGATGATTACGTTGAAAGACTAAACAAGTTTTCTAGTAGCCAAGTTAGTACTTCAGGGGTAAAGGCTCTGGCCACGGGAAAAGTATTATATGGTAATTTGGAAAATCTATTTTTTCTAGAGCATGAGATAAAGCACCTGTTCATTAACAAGCCAAACGTTTCCAGGTACACTGATTCTAATGAGATATATAGAAAAATGCTAAAGATGAAATTACCCGAAGGTGAATGGTGGATGAAATTAACAGATTTACTATAAAGTTACAACAGTAAATCTATATGGCATCCAGGTAAAACAGATGAAACAGAGTCAAAGTGTAGCAGGTAAAAAGTATCAGTAGATTGAAGACTTAAAGTGATTCCAACACACAACTATAAAGCAACTGAAAGATCCAAATTTGAATTACAACATCCTGCACAATCACAATAAAAGGGACAGCAAGAAGGCAGTTCTCCATCTGTCTCTATCTTCATGCTTGAAGATATTTTTGGTTTCGTAGAATAATTCTCATATTGTTATGAGATATTTTGTAACATTTTTTGTATAAATACTTCACATTTTGAAGTAATTAGGGTGGATTAAAATACATTTCTATAGACATTTTATATCAAGCTAAAGAGCTATTGTAATCAAGACTAGACTGGTTTTGTTGGGTCATGAAATAAAGTTAAAGACATTTCATTGGATTCGTGTGCACAGTTGGAACCAAATAAGTATTATCTCTTCATGTTCAATTATTGTTTTCTCGTCATGTTATAAATATTCACATGTTTTCTCTATGAAATATGAATAGTAAACAAGGAATGATATTTCAGAATTAGCTTTAATGTTCTCTGTCTTGACTATTTACTTTCTTATTGTTTTCTACTAAACTATCTTGGTCTGGGAATTCTTAATTGCTCCCTTACTTCCATAGTTCCCTCCCCTTGGTCCATAGTAAAGGATTCTTAGTTGCCCTTTGCTACTAATCATCCTTCTTTTCTTCATCTTAATCCTAGTGTAAGGATTCTTCATTGCCCTTTTACCCTGGTTAGGACCACCTCATCCATTTGAACCTGCAGATTTGCTTTTTGTTGTGCTAGCCTACCCTGTGAACTCCTCCTTTAGTAATTGATCCGATCCAGTTAAGCCACTCTTTGATTGACTCCATAGCCCAATGGCCTGAATACTTGTTCTGCCCATCTATTTTCTTATGTCCACCACCCAATCAAAACCAAAACATCATGAGCACTAAGAACTAGCCTGAAATCCTACTCAAAACAAAGTTAAATTATAAAGAGAGAGCCCTCTCTGGACTTAGGTTGGATAGAACCTGAGTCTAAAATATTAGGTTTGTGGTTACCTCAAATTATTCCTTCTTTTTATAACTTCTAGGGAAGACTTTTGAGTGATAACAAAGAGGTTCAAGCATACTCTTGTTGTTGTATCTATGGCGTGTTGAGTCTCAAATTGAGCTCAATATTGTAAAACTCTATTTTGAAGACATAATAGAGAGGTCACCACTGAAGGTTGCATGAGGAGATGTAGCCCAGGAGTATTGGGTGAACTCCTTATTAAAATTGTTGTGTTTATATTTGTTTGTCTATCATAGTCTTTTACTACTTCATATTCTATGTATTTCGCAATCTGATCAATCCTGTGCATAAAATTACATAGAAAAATCCATGCATGAGTCTGTAATACCCTATTATTTGTCTTAGATCTCATTATCAGATCACTCATCCAACCAAGGCCCCAATCTGGCCTTGCGGACTGCCTCTTTCCTTTGCACTGCTTCCACCTATTCAAGTAGTTGTTTCGCCTCCTGCAGCTTGGCCAATCGTTGCTCTATAGCGATTGTGCGCTTGTCACTCTCGCTTCATCATACTGCTATTGCAATTGATGGGCTTCTATATTTAACCTATACAGGTTAGGATCTTCCTGTAGAGCGATGACTACCTCCATGGATTGCTCAAAGAGGGCAGTGTAATCCACCACCGTGGCATCCACTATTGTGAATCCATCCTTTAAAGCAGCTTCACATTATTCTCTGACCTCTAGCCAAGTTGAAGGTTGCGACTCAACTCTAACTCTATGATTTTCAAATTGAGTTCAAACTGAACCTTTACCACTTATTTCTTGGCATCACGTACACCTGCAGCCAACTTCCCAATCTTCACCTCCAACAGTACTTCCTCCAGGATATGTAGTTCTAGAATTGTTTTGCATGCATTAACCACCATGGCTGAAAGTTGGTCATTCTACACCTAAAATTTCTTCTGGGCCTCAAGCACTGTTGATTTCTCCATGAACATTTGTTCATTATTGATTTTGTACTCGCTTGTCAGGCTCAGCATGTGCTGCTCTTGGGATTTAACCTTGGCTATCACACCTGTCTACAGTGTGTGAAGAAACTCACTGGGGAGCACGTCTAGGTTGAGGGAAATATTCTTCAAAGAGCTGACAATATTATGTGATTTACGCTGAAGCTCTCCTTATAACTATGACAAATCACAGAAGTCTCAATTCTACAATATCATTGTCAGCGACCGCCTCCATGCTCAAAGCTCCATCTAGGAGCGCAACTGCCCAGAGGTCCAATGATTGAACCATCTCTGTGGCTTGTATGGTTCCCAATGCCAAACTTGTTGATGCAACACTACTCTGTCCTACACCTACCTGGATTCTAGTCGTCTGGATCTGCAATGCACGCAAACCCATCTGGATGGTGCTCAGTGCCTGCTTTTGTTGCTGCTCAAACTGCTACAGTAGTTCTATAGTATTATTTTGCACCTTGTCTCCAATTTCATCCAGGTTGTCATCTGTTGGTGACAACCGCCACTTCTGGTTGATGGTCATGCAAATGCTCACCTCCATCAGTACCTAAAAGACTTTGCTTTATGTGACCCGTCCATCCTCTTTCGTGGCCCAAAGAGATGCAAACTTCGCGGCTTTTGGTAAATCTATCTTCACTAGAGGAAATTGGTTGTCCTCCGGGAAATCCCATGCGACGAGCACTATCGAGAGCAATAACCATGAATAATGGAATGTCTTACTCACATCTTCTGCCTCTCTACAGTTCACGAGGAACTCACTACACAGGTAGCATGCCCAGTTCAACTATACACCCTCCACACACTATGCTATCAACGAAACCACTAGTGCCGGCAACTCGTCCGCACGACACTTTCTCATAGCCTTGCCAGCCAGAATCTACATGGAAACCTTTACTGAGGGGTAAATAATTTAAGTAATCGAGTACCCGTGTGGCTTCTTCATAAGTTTAAACTTATCCTTCATCTTCTTAGTGAGGCCACACTCGCTCGTCTTTCTGCCAAATGTCTTGGCTAGATTTAACCCGAAGTGTGGCAATAGTGTGATCTAATGGATTAACATATCAGTGATGGGGATCAACACGTTTAACCACAAGCTCATGTCATGCACTAGGCACATCAACTACTTAATGACAGTCAAGTTTATATTTGAGCGATGATAATGGGTCACCCAGAATAGGTTCAACAACCCTGACATGTTTACTCCATGAATCGATTCCATAGGTTCCAACGCGGTGACACCAGATTCTTTGTAGAAAACCCTCTGCATGAAGGTGTTGGTAGCAAGGTGGGGGAACCGCTCGTGGGCCATCAAATCCCATTCTTCGAGCTTTAAGTGTGGGATCCCTGCCAAGAAGGGACCTCCAAAGGTGATGTTCTCTGATAACAAGGGTGTGTTGAGGAGGAATTGTCCTACATCTTGGTCCTTAGGGACCTTTACTTTGCCCTTGCGCAGTCTCATGCAACCTCATCGCAATTCTCTTGTTACGATGAAGAACATAGAAAAATGTGATACTTAGTGTGAATTGCAGAATATCATGAATCATCAATTTTTTTAATGCAATTTGCACCTAAGGCCTCAGTTGAGGGCACGTCTGTCTGAGTGTCTCATAAAAAAATACTCTCGTCAATTTCCAGGGCTTCCACCTAGGTCCCAATCTTCTCTATGATAAGGCAACCCTAGGTAGGGCAGGAGAGAAGCTACAAACCATTCACAGTATTGCCCATCTGTGAGATTCATGTTAGCTTCACGGATCTGGCACTTCAGTCTCTGATCCTCCTAGGGTGTTTCACCATGCCTCATCATGATTTCCTTGAATCCAACAACTGATTTTGATTCCAACTTGGGCCTACTGAATTCCTTATTCAGCATGGTTTGAGTGTCCACCAACAATGCCATTAGGTTATCGATGCAGTACTTAATGTACCACGTCGATGCGAGATCTTGTAGAGTAGTAACCAACTGTGCTTTCTTCATATGATCATCTATAATATTCTGGGTTGTCCATACAACGTTCGTAATGAACCAAAATTGGTCTAGGTCCTCATTTCCCAATCCCTTGAAAATGGGAAATTTCATAGTATTCGACATATTGAATGGTGGCGGAGGTGGTGGTGGTGTGGGAGAAGGTGTATGCTATGGAGGTGAAGGTGGAGGTGGTGTGGATGGATGAGGAATTCATGAAAACCCTTGCCTTATTAAGTAGATAGCGCTCTAGAGTGAAGCCTATGCTACTCCTTCGTTATCACTCAAAGGAGGTCCAATCAGCGAGCTATATTTAGGGCTTGTCCTCCCTATATTCCTAAATAAATTTCCACTTTGTGTAGCTCCAAACATCAAGGTAATGGCATAAGCCTCTTTTCACACAAGAGCATCTTAATCTAAGTATTCAAAGATCTTAAATACTTACCTCGTGGTCCCTTGAAGAAGTGTCGCTCTACTTCATTATAGCTAACTGAGGTATCGACTGCAAAGTCTGTCACAAATCCTTCTATGATGGAATCAAGCCAGTGATCGATAGCTTGTACGATCTTATCTTCAGAGGCTTCCAATCTCTACTCTAGCTCCGAGGTCCACACTATTGGATCGTCAAGCCTCCACCTTCCTTGGTTGTCTACCAATTTAGCAATCCACTCGTATAGTTCAATCTGGAAGGAACATAAGAAAATTTCGTGTATCTCTATGTATAGGTATCTCTCCAACCACTATTCTTTTGTCAGGCGTGGAATTCTATTTGCACCGTGAATTCGTGGATATGTCTATCCAACCACTCCTCAATTTCCTTCTTAGTTGGATTCTTGTGATGCGACATCACACATCTCCTTATGCAAATCCTGGTCCCGACAACGGAACCATTTGTTGGCTTAGTGGGTCCTGACATAGGTTCAAAGTTAGTTTTTCCAAAAAAATCCCTACACTACTGGCCCTTTTGGCATCAATCCGATGATCATGGACTAAAGTCTCACTCGAAGGAGCATGGGGGGATGCTAGAACGAAGTTTCCACACCCAGAGATTAGTGAAATGTCGTTTTATGCCCTAAACCTGCCTTCACGCAGATTGATAAGCCTTTAGGGCTTATCGATATAACTTCCTTTAATCAACCTCTAGACTTTCATGAATTTCTATGATTATATTTCACAGACCCTAAACAAGTGAATAAACCACTTACACGCCTTTTTTATTACTCCTAATCCTGCATTACCTAGATCAACCTAAGCATTGAGAACTTTAACATGAAATGTGATATGCTTCACGTAAACAGTTAATAGTAAGTGTGTTCATATAACAACATCAATTATGTAAAGTCGCGCATCAATACAGTATTACTTCATAAACCCATAATTCATTACAGCATAAAAGCGCATTCTAATCCGAATAGAAAATGGCATCAACCCATGGTATTGATCTGCCCATGTTATTCATCCACCCATGGAATTTACCCATGGTATTGTAAGTGGCATCTACCCATGGTATTTATCCACCCATGGTATTCATTCACCCATGGTTTTTTCCCATGGTATTGTGACATCCACCCATGGTATTCATTAACACATGGGCGGATGCCACTTACAATACCATGGGTAAATTCCATGGGTCGATGAATACCGTGGGTTGATGCCATTTTCTATTTGGATCACATTCATTCATAACAAAATTAAATGGACAAACACAGGAATTTTTGGAATAATCTCTTTATTAATACTTTAGTTCTACTTACAAACTCAAGATTTCCCTGTGCACTCAACTGCAAGGGTCCACACACTCAGTTGTGGACTCTACTCTAGGCCTCTGTGCACACAGCTGCAGAGCCTCTAATCTACTCTAATACTTCTTCGCTCTTTCCTATACTGACCCATTACATTCATCTTCATCATTGATACTCCTGCCTTAGAAATCATAAGGCACACCTTTTTATACAATCCATCTTCAAAAGCTGACTCAACTTATATAAAAGAAGAGTGAAACCCTTTATGACACTTTACTATCTACGTGCTCTACGACCACAACTTGTGGAGACTTTACATTCTATACGACAAAACTTGGGCTTTTTTATGCAAAACTAACCCTAGAGGACCCTGTCCCAACGGTGCATATTCTCATGTGTATAGGTGATGCATTTAGTGAGATGAAGGACCTAGAGGAATTGCACAATTCAATAGTGGGAAATTCCTAAATAATAGGGGCCAATTTCCTGGAGGAACATTGCAAGGAAATAAGAGCTTGGAGGGCTTGAAAATTGGCTAAATGTTGGCCACAGTGAGTCAGTGAGTTAGAGGGATAAAGTATACACTTTCAAGGTGTGCTCAGGCTTGAGAAAGCATATGTATTTCATATTTATTCTTTGATTAATGCAATATAGATAGGAAGGGGTTTTGAGTAGTTGTTTTCCCCTAGATAAATATTTGTGCATGTGTGATGTTTCCTTTTGCATGTCTATGATTGGTGATCTATATGGTGAATTAAATTTTGAAGATCAGTAGAGTAGCTTCAATTTCTGTGATTTAGTAAATTTCATGAGCATTTTTGAATATACACATTAAATTCTACATCTATTTCTAGCCCTTTGCAAAAGATTTATTTATTTATCTCTTCCCTCACCTACAGTAGAACAACTTAAGAAACTTCACTATTTTTGTGTAGGCCACAATGGTTGAACTTTACTTCTTTGGAACAAAATGTTGTCATTATGTGTGTAATGCGTCTGATATTTGAGTACGTTTATCGAGCCAAATATATTTTCAACTCTTGAGAAATAATGTTTTATCTACAAGAGACTCTAGGATGTCCTAGGCATGGACCCTTCTCCTCAACTCAATCGTTGTCTCTCAAGGCAAGAACATTAATGATGCTAATAAATTATTCTATATTGACTGGACAATGAATTTTAAATAGATGTTGTGAAATTATTTTGTAGTGACTAATAATAAAAAAGTATTTTGGAGTATCTTGGTATCTAATTCTCCTTTTGGCCTTCTCGTTGCACCAACTTTATTCACCTTTAAAGGGATTTTCTATGAGAAAACAAAAATTTACAACCATGGGGTCATCCTTATCCCCAATGGAAGTCAATAGTTTTCAAGAGAAATTTAAGGATTTATCCTTAAACAACCTCCATTCAAAGTCCAAATTTTGGTTTAGATTTGTTAACAACACTTCATTATTTATCTCCATGGATGTCCCTCCTTTAATTCCTTGTTTAGTGATATTAATAGCATTCAATCCCATGTATAATTCATTATGGAAATTCAAAAGGGAAACTCGCTTCCCTTTTTGGATGCTGTCATCTCTTGTCAACTAATCCAAGTGGATGTTGGTGAATCACCATGGCTAATAATTGCTTTCTACCATTAGGATTTTAGAAGCCCATGGTTTTGGTAAACAATGATATCAATCCATGGTACTTGACAGGTAGAATAAAACAAAATAAAAATATAATTGAATGATTAGCTTTTACCATATACAACCATGTTATAGACATTTTTGGGCACTTCAACCCCAATCACAAATGTCCATAAAATAAGGGCTCTTAAGTCCCTAAAAGTGTTGCTTCATTACCTAATGGAACAAGGTCAACTGATTACATCATCTCCCAGAAGTTCTCCACTGAAAACTGCTCATAAATGGTCAAAACTAGACCATACTAAAAGCTCAATGCAGAGGGTGCGATGCATATCACCTCCCCAATGTACAGGGTGCGATGCATACTGTTTTTCTCCTCTGTAGGGTGCGATGGTCGGGAATGGACAAATGGCAAGGACAAAAATGTGAGGTGGAAGATCATGGAATCTTCCAGAAGCTTCCCCTCTGACACTTGCCACTCCATTTTCGACCAGGGATGAGTAAGAGATCATCATTCTCCAAGTGGAAGCAGGAACTATCAGAGAGATGACACTAATCAAGATCCCAAAAGATGACTCACCTCTCTGTAATCATCTATATATGGATCCCTCATCACAGAGATCCAGGGGCTGGAATTTTGTAACTTATAGAGAAGTCTTGTTAGTATTCTGGTGTACATTCACAGTGTTGGGTGATTTTTCTTTGCTTGAGGTGAAGAAGGGATTCCTAGCTGGAGGATGATGTTGGGTTAGAGCTACTCATGGTTGTAATCCTCTTGCTACTTTTTATCTGAATAAAGCTATTCCTGTTTCCTTCAATATTTTGGTGTACTTGTTTATATATGCTTGTATATGGTTAATGTGCATCTGATCCTGCATTATTTATGAACTTAGATCCTTGTTTCTTGCATAGTAGTATGTTGCTATGATTCTACAGGTCCTTTTGAAGCTAAGCAGACAAAGAGCAAGTGGCAAAACTCTATCAAGAAGGAGAGGGAATCGAGCGCAAGACTCAGGTTGGCCCTCTTAGTTCTCCTCTCATCTATTTTCATAAAAGGAATCAATAGTAGACTTTGATTGTTTAATTCTAAGATAGCCACCCATCTTAGTGGGAATAGTAGCATCCGTGTGGAGACTATTCCCGTATAAGAAAATGGCGACTCCACTGGGGACCGACTTGATTACTTGTTAGCCTATCTATCCTTGTTTCTTTTATAAACATACAGACGGAGCCTGAAGTCAATCCAGCTAGCCTTTGAACTGCATCTATCATACAAATGCAAAGTAGATCAATGCTACTTCAGTCAATCTCTGGGTTTTTGTTTATAAATTAAACAATAGATTTGCAAGCAATCTAATTGCCCTGAGTGGTGGCTTTAGTAACCTCCTAAATCACCCCTGTGTTTTACATACATTGATCTATACTTATTCAGCTTAAACACCTGAACTAAACTACAAACTGTGAGTGAAGTCTCATTCAAAGTCTCGCACTGTAACCATCGCACCCTGCCTTCAAGGTAGCTTGTATGCATCGCACTTCCCGAATGGAGTAGATGCGCTGCATACTGAGTTCACTATCTAACAGGTGCGATGGTCAGGGAGAATTGAATTTGCCTTCCGACTATGGATTTTTCTCACTGTTTTCAGCCTTATTCAAGAGTTTTTGTTGTCTATAATCAGTGTGCTTCTGTGAATACCCCCTTCTCTTACATTATTCTGCCTCCTTAGTGCAAAGAACTATAAATGTTTTTTATGTATTATGCGTCGTTTTAGTTCTCTTTTGCAAAAAGTAGCATAGTCGAACTATCGTCTCTAGATCTGAAAGTGTTGTAGCTGTCGTTTTTAGTTTTAGAAAGCAATTCCATTGTTTTAGATAGTTTATTATACAGTTACTATTGCATGAGATTTGAATTACTAGTTTTAGAGTGTCAAAAAGCAATTTCCATTTCAAAATCACAAAGTGTCTCTCTTGCTTTCACTTCATTTTGAAAAAGAATCTTGTTGAGTACAGTCTCTTTAAAAGTAATTCAGTTTTTCACATAGCTTTCTTAGCGTCATTTACACATTAAGAGAGCTGAAAACCAATACATGCATGTGCATTTGCATTTTGAATGCTTGGCTTGATTTAGGACTGTGCATATTAGCGTGTGCTCTGTGCTCTGTGAAGAAAATATGCTTGACTTTCTTCCCTTTAGTAGCTAGGATTTTCATTGCTGAAAGAAGATAAAACGTCTGTTTATCATCTTAGACTGCATTGAGGAATTATACATACATCACGTGCTGAACCTGAAAGGCAAACTATTAAGCAAGATCAACTTAAAATAAATCTCAATGAATCTAGCAATGCTTTGGAAATTAACGCACAACATCTAGAGGTCTAGGCTAGAGACGTATTCCTGCGTCGTAAAGCCTGGTAACTGTTGCTTTCAGTGCTGGTTGGGTGATTCCTCCACTCTAAGACGGCAAGTTCCAGTACGGACTTATGCTCCCACGTACCGTCGTGTATATATTGGGAGACCACAATAGGCTACATCCTTTATCCTTAGGAAGCCATGTCTGCCGCCCTATCGATCATAATGCACCGAACACAACATTCGGGATGATTGACTTCCATACTGTAAAAAGTATTTTCAGTTTTACGATTGGTTTGGTAATCCTCTCTGCCTAGATCTCCAGAGAAGTCCATTTTGCTCCTTTTCAGACTCCTTAAAAGAAAAGGTCCTCTAAGCACTTGTCACTTCAAGCTCAATAAAAATTGAAGGCGACTAGAGTCATATTTTGTTTTTTCTCGACTCTTTAAAATTGAAAAAACAAGTTGTGTCAAAGCGTCTAAAATTCATTTAACTCGAAAACCATTTTTTCCCTTTAATTTGAGTTGATCAAGTAATCCGCAATCGTGGAAGAAAGTCAATCAAAACCACGTCTTTCGCGGAGACTTACGAGCCAAAAATCGTTGACTCTAGGAGCAAAGCCATTCCGGACAAAGTGAACTCGTTTAACTGGATCAAAGTCCCCTAGGTTGGTTGGAGCAAGCACTCCAACATCCTCGGAGACTCTGGTTACTCTGAACATTTCTGGAATCCCTGCCTCTACGGAAGAAATTCCGCAATAGCAACAGGACATTACAACTGATCCTAGTGTGACGGTTAACACTTCTATTCCTAAACTGGTTCTGTCTACAGCTGATTCAGAAGGTGTTACTCCCCAACTGTCTAGTGCTACAGAACTTATATCTTCTTCGGCACCAGAAATATTTTACAGACCTGACGGTCTTCCTCTTCCTCCTGGATTGATTGCCATAGAAGAGATTGTGAAAGATCCTCCATCTAGCACTCCAACACAACTTGGAGCTGGGATCGCCCTATATCCTTCTTCATCAAAGAATATTCACCCACCCTCAGAAGTTCCTGAAGAATTGCTGAGGAATCTTTTGGATAGAATTAATATGTCTGAACAACCGTCAACATCAAGGACTGTGTCACTCGACACAACAACAGTGAAAGCTCCTTCTGCTATTCTGACAATGTTCGTCGGCGTGCCATCTGTCCCAAACAGTTTTCAATTGCTAGATGGAGTCCATCCTGGGACTATTTCGACAGTATGGATTGTTCTCGTTTGTTCGTCCAGAATTATATCTGGAATCTCTTACGTTGAGTCTTGACAAATTGATCCATCACAAGGTCAATTTGGGCAAACTGGTCCCCAAAGGAAAATTATTCCTTTGAGCACTGGATTACCGTCGTATGGAGGGTTGTATACCCTTTCATTGTCTTCCCCAGAAGGACAACCATGCGTGAGTTCGCAAAAAAAATTGGGTTATGCTGGAATCACAACTAGCGGTTGGGTACTAGTCCTGTCTCAACAACCAAGAGTTGTATGCTCAATACAACAAAGTTCACCTCTGACAAACATTCCCACTACGCCGGCTATTGTGGTAGTATCGCAAGTACAAGCGTCACCAATTGTATGCCAACCTCAAGTTTCGCAGGTTGCAATAGAACAATCTCTTGTACCTCTGACACAACCACAATCACCCAGTAGTGGAATGACATAGGTTCAAACGGCGAACACCAATCCCCATCCTGGTCAAACAGTCAGTGCTGGACAACAGTCCATGGCTTCACAACCATGGCAGGTGAAACACCAACAACCGCAATTCCAGTGGGCTTACCAAGGATATGAGCAACAAATTTTTGCAAGTAATGGGCAGCAGTATCAACCATATCATAATGGTTATGCCCATCAACCTTACCAAAATTACTAACATCAAATGCATTATGCTGGTATGCAAAGACCAATTGCTCAAACGATTCTGTCTTATCCTGGGTATGCTCAACCAAGCTTGAATCAACAGTTGCCTTTCGTGGCAACTCTAGAGTTACCATATCTAAGTTGACTAATGAACAATCCAATTGCCTACGCCCCTTAGTGGCCGGCGATTCCGCATAAACTTCCGTCGGATATTCCTAAATTAAATGGAAATCCAGGCGAAGACCCATCGAATCATGTGATGACCTTTCATCTACGGTGTTCGTCGAACACTCTCAATGATGATTCGATTCAGCTTCGCCTCTTTCAGCACACGTTAACTGGTCCGGTAGCAAAGTGGTATATCGAACTGCCTAGAGCTTCTTTTGATAGCTTCAGTACCCTAGCCACAACCTTTTTAACCCATTTTCAGTTACCTATCAGGTACGGAACAGGAACTGAGCTGCTTACCAATTTCAAACAAATGACAGCCACTCACATATCTGATCATATTCATGAGTGGCGACGTCATCGTAGAATGGTAAAAACATATGTTCCTGATCAGCTATTGGTTGAATGGTTTGTTAAGTCATTGTTACCCGCTATTACAGAAGATGTGGCAAAGGGGAGAGTCATCACTGAAGAGCAAGTTATTGCTCGTGCACAATATCTAAACTTGATCTATACTCAGTCTAGCACGCTCTACGATAAAATCCCTGATGCTCCTAGACCAGAATTCTCCATTCCTCCACCTCCTAAATCAAACAAAGACTCTCATGTCGGCGATGGTGTGATAGGTACGACAAGCACTAAAACCGCAAAGGCCACATCGAAAAAGGCCCGCACAGTTTCAAATCAAGATGCAAATGAGGAACTTCTAGCCTCAGAAGTAAATGTCATGTCAATAGACAAAGGCAAACAAACCAAGCAGCCAGGAGGCAAGAAGAAAAAACAAGGGAAGAAGAAAAACCAGGGAGACTCATCTCCTAGGAAATCTTCTACGAACCCTTGTGGGAATGTGAAACCCAAATATCTGTGCAGTATATGTGACGAGAATCATTGGACCAAAGAGTGTCCATATAAAGAATAACTTAGAAAATTCTTCAAAAGTTCAAAAACCTCGGTTTTACTGATGGATCCCTTTCCAAACCCAGGAACAAATCTGGTTGCTAGCGAAAATGCTTCCCCATCCCAAGTGTTAATGTTTTCAGTCTCGAAGCAACTGAATGATACTCTAATAATGACAAGGAGTAAATATTATGGGAATCCATAGATGTTGAACAACAAGGATAAAGATCAACCTAGTAGTTCAACAACGACTTCAACAGAAGTCGTGCCACCCATCATTCCTGAATTAACAATAAAACCGC
>APFE030083658.1:0-36688 GCA_000404065.3 Pinus taeda
TTTGGGAGTGTTAATTTCTTCCAATCATTTACAAAATATGGTTGGATTCATTTCTTGATGCTCGATGTGATCTTTCACTTCTTGAACATTTTTCTTCTTGATATGTCCTTCTATCTTGATAGTTTGAGGAGTGGTAATTCTGGCCAATGCATTACAAGATATGGTCGGATTCATTTCTTCTTTTTCGATGTGATCTTTCACTTCTTGCACCTTTTTCTTCTTGATATGTCCTTCTATCTTGAGAGTTTTAGGAGTGGTAACTCTTGCCAATGCTTTGCAAGATATGGTCTAATTCATTTCTTCTTTCTTTGGGGTTGGGTCATAGCATATATCCTCTTCTTTTGATGTTTCTTGATCCTTTTCTTCCTCCTCCTCATAATATATGTAAAATAATTTCTTCTCAGCACACTTATGAACTTTAGTGAATTTGCTATCACAATTGTAACAAAACCCTTTTTCTCTTTTTTTCTTCTAATTGTTGTGGTGTAACCCTTGTAGGTTGTGGAAGGCTAGGAGAAACAACACTTCCATCTTTATAGTTGTGAGGGGTAGACTTCCATGTTTCCATAATTTTACTTTCCACTATGTAACAAAGCCCTTTTACTCATTCCAATTGTTGTGGTGTTTCTCTAAAGAAGGTGGTGCTCTTTGTATCCTCATAATGTGCTATCATTTCGTCCGTGAAAATTGACCATGTAATAAGTTGTTTATGAGAACAAAGCCCTTTATACCATAAAAAGTGATCCAGTTCTAAATATGAAGATGCAATACGTACCTTTTTGTAATAGTGGTACACCATGTAGATCAAAATATTGCTCCATCTGAATTATCCAATTTACCAGATCCTTGCCATCAAACTTCCTCATCTTGCTTTTTCTTGATTTTAGGGGCTAGATATTGAAACGACTGTAACTCTGTATTTTCGAATCTTGATGTTCTGAAATTGCAACCTGTAGTAGCCATCTACGTACTCTTTCCAATGCTACCAGTCTCATCCAAATTGGATTCTCCAAGGAAGATTTATGCCAAATCTCCTACAGTGACCTGATTATAGACTAGTTCAATAGAGCGAATTTGTACGACGTGTCATGTCTCACTGTTTCGACCTTTGCCTCTAAAAAATATATACATGAAACTACAATCTGTCATCTTTATGTACCTTCTTATGAAATTTCAATCCGATGCTCAGAGAGAATGTTATAATTATTTTCCCCAGGTCACCTGTTTGGAATGTAATTCAGGAGTATGCAAAAAGACCAACTTCCTTAGATCATACCTCCGCAAATATAATGCGAAAATCTAATAAATTCACACTCGAGGTTCAATGCGATTTCATCTAAAATGGAATTTTTTCACTTTTGAAATGTTGCAGAAAAAAAGTTATAGCGAAAATGCCACGATGACCTATTTGGAGTAGTGAAACCCTAGAATCCAAAGCTCTAATACCAAATGTTATGGAACCAACTCACAAAAAGATAGAAAATATAGATTAGCACCTTAGAATTTAGCCTCTTCAAGGGGGAAACCTCCTTTACATTACATAAATGAACAATTTTTACATGATACAAATGACAAGACCTCCTTTCTATATATAGGAGTCTAAGGGGTAATAATATAATCAGAGATGACATAACAATAATAATGTAAGGGCATAATAATAACAATATGGGGGCTACATGGGTACATCAATATAATAAGGGGGTTGCATTAATAACAATCAGGGGTTACACTAGTAGTATAGTGGCCTAACATTACAACCCTTGAAACTATTGCCGGCGCATTCTTCAGCCTGAATGGAATTAATGTGCACTTGAATCATCCCCACTTCATCATGAAGGTCATTTTGATGTGATCCTCTGACACGATCTTAATCTAATGTTACCGTGAGAACCCATCAGTGAACGTGTTAACACCTAAATTCACCTTAGGATGAAGGAAGGCAAAATTTAGGGTAACCACAAACCACGTTCAGTCTGGTAGCTAGCCCTACCAGAATAGGAGAGGGCTCTCTCCGAGTCACGCTCAGTGAATAATTAAAACGATATGGTTTGAGATGACTTACTGTGAAATATTGATCTTAGGCTAGTAAGTGAATATGGATACAAGAAGCGATTTTTATGAATCACTGTGTTTCTAGGATGGTATGGGACCAACAGACAGCAATGAGTAGAGGATGAAATACAAAGGCGCAGATTACTCCATGAGCCAAGACAGGCAGAAATCCTAACAATTTAGTTTGAAATAGCATGGAATGGAGAGATTTCTTAGGAGGGTGAAAAGGGCATACGTACATGAATCCTTTTCAATAGAAGAAAGCACACTGAACATGAAATTTTCCCACAGGTAGAGCAATAAAATTGAATTCTACCTTATCTAACTTAGAAAATTTCACTGGAAATGAATATGAAATGAACTATGAAACATAAATAAATACATATGGAACATAAGAGACACATTTGCTACGTTCACAACCACATGAATCTCATGAAATAGAGCCGCTGCCTTTCATTAATCCTCTGTCAAAATATACAATGAAGAAACAGAGTTTCTTTCCCACAGTCTCCCAGAAGTTACAAGCCAACCAACCCTTTGCAAATAGTTTTCATACAATATATAGAATGTGCCATGAAGAGATAGAATGGCCAAGGGTTGGGGAGTTACTCAAATCATTACAAAATGGAGGTGGAAAGCCAAGCATTAGCTACAGGTGCAACGTTACAAACATGACAAATGGCTTGGGTGACTGTTTGCCTTCCTTTACCACATGGATAGAAGCCAATATGGAGTGAAAATACTTTAAATTCTACCTTAGGTGCCGAAAAATTGAAGTGTAGATGAGCGGGCCCACTTATGGAAAGTCGCGAATCGAAATTTCGCAAAATGGAGGTGAATTGGGCCGTTTTTCCTATATGCATCGCGCCACTTTGGAGCCTGTTTTGAGGCACTTGAAGGAGTCCAAAATGTGCCCAAGTGTGCTTGTTGGAAATCCTGTCCTGTCTACTTTCCAACCCAAGTGGAATTTTTGAATTTGGTGCTCATTTGCCCCTCCAAATCTTCATTCTCCCAACACTGCTTTCTGTGTGTCAAAATAGGGGCAGATAAGCCATTGTTTGGGTGTTTTTGACCTCCTAGAGACTCAAATCATGCCCAAATTTCTTGTCCAAGCAATAGTAGTCATGATTTTGTATTTTGAATCCAAAACTGTAAGCCATTTGTCATTTGGAGCTCCCAATCCTAAGCGATGTGCCAGTGGCGCAGCACACAGGGAGAAAAAACCTGTGTTTTGACCAAAAACTTACCATGTGACCAACATTGCCCCAAATTTCTTGAAATTTGGGTTGGAGGTTCTCTAAGAGGAACTATGTTGGGCCACAGAAGATTCAGCCAAGATTCGAAGCCGATCTTGCTCTTTTGCCTCTTTTTCCTCTTTTGTTGCTTTGCTCAATTTTGCCTTCAAGCTCCTTATCCAGGCCTTTGCACTCATGTTCCATGCCCTGTAATGACAAAACCATCCTCCTCAGTATGGTTTTGTCTCTATCGGCCTTCTCTAGCAGTCTCTCCAGGTGTATGTTGATCTGCTAAAGCTAAGACTCACGGTCATTGTTGATCTCTTGCTCCAAGGTAGTGAGCTCGATCCTCCTTTGCTAGGCAGCTTGTCGATTCTCACGGATGTTTTGCAGCTCCATGATCTCATGATGGTCCTCAAGCTGCTTGTTCCTCTACTCCAGATACTTGATGATCCATTTGGCCCTCTCCACATTCAGTGACAAGTCTTGGATCTCTGTTTCTACTCCTGAATAGTCATCCTAAGTCGGGCACTCTCCACATTTGCATCATCATCCTGAATGAGGATGAAATCAGCCTCCTGTTCACCTGATGGCCCCTCATCATGCATGGGCTTCTTTCCCTTGTCCTGTACCTATGTAGTCGATGTCGGAAGCGAGGCCCCTTCCACCCCAGGTGGTGATAACACTCGCTTTGCTGCTACAAACAAGTGCCTACTGCCTCTCTGATATGTCACAAATACTGGCATAGTCGTGGTCTCATGGTGCTCATACTGATGAGAAGGACCACCGATCTCATGCTCTACCTCCAATAGCACCTGTGATGTGCTGAAGAGGTCACAGGATATGAAGTCCTCCCGAGCAATTCCCTACAATCCCAACTGGTGATCCACCAAAATCCGAATAAGAGCAAAGTGATAAACATTGTTAAGCTGCTGCTGAGGGGTCTTATGCTGCATGAAGGTGTTCATCCTCTCTATGTTCCTGCAGATGAAAAATGGGAGGTTCATCATCCACACCCTGGTAAAGTGCATGAGTAACCAGATGTGATAGGCATATAGGCGAGAGAACCTCCCCTCACAGCTGAAGTACTTCATGATCAATTTCATGAGTGGAGCATACTCATCTTTCAAGTATCTGAATGGAAAGACTCTTGTGAGATGACTCAAGAATCTTGCCTTAATGTAAGGCTCATAGTGTTGCATATCCACCTTCTTCGTCTTATGCCACTGTTCTCCAACATTTGGTATGCCTGTTGCCAATGAGATAGTTTCGGGTGTTAATGTGAAGGTGACCCCAGCCAAGATAGACTGACCTCCATGTAGGTGAAGCACAAAAAGACGGGCCAACTCATGATGAACTCTAACATTAGCCACCCTTTAACAAAATTCAAAACATGCTAGGTGCTAGAAACATGACATGGCAAGAGGGCATGCTTGTAATTCAATGAGGGTAGTGGGCTCATCCCTGACATGTTTGCCACTCTTGTGATGTCTCCTGGGAGCCTGCTCTTCCGAGGATGAGTCACTTTGTGTCTCCATCTCATACTCTGATGAATGTTGTGATGCCATGACTACTGTGTGTACTGTACTTAGGCTGCCCTTTGATGATGGTGTGAAGCTGGGAGCTCTTGTGATATCTGTCACCAAGGAGAACAATGAAAAAGGGAGTATTAGGAAGGGAGTAATATGATGGGAATAGGGGTTATGGGGAGAAGTTTTTTTAGGGATATGTAGGGGGTTTGGGTATTTGATAGGGTAGGGTATTGGGGTTTTGACAAGGTAGGGTTTGGGGTGTTATGTTGACAAATAAGAGTAGGGGAAAGGGAATAGGGTTTGGTAGTGTTTTAGGGTAGGGATAATAGGAAAAATAAGAAAGGGAGGATAGGGAAAAATGGTAGGTGAGGGAAAAATGGTGGGTGAAAATGGAACCTTGGCCTCAATACCACAATTATGCAACCCTAGCAACAATGGCCTTTGGTGTTTTCTTGTGGTTGATTTTATGAGTTTTGTTGCATTCAAACATAGCCATAAACCACCATATCATTTATAAACTTTGATGAGCAAGTCATGTCATAGAGCCTACCTGTCAATTTGAGGGGATTCACAAGAAATTTTAGGTGATTTGGCACGGTTTGGGCCCTTTGTGGGTGTGCGCCGTGCCCATTGAAAAATGCACTGAGGGGTGGCTCTGTGTGTGTCGCGCCCTCTGTGTGCGCCGCGCCCTTGTGTATATGCACCACACTCCTGGAAACTGCCTCCAACTCACTCCAAACACGCACGATGCACTCCTAATCACTTTGAAATGTCTCCCAATGAATTTGATTTGCACAATGCCTCTGATTTTGGTGGAAACTTGTGTATAAAGGCTTTGAAGTCATGGGTTTTGATTTTTTCCTCTTCAAAAACCCATTTTTCTAATGTTGTGTTTTGACGCTTTTTCACTGACTTAAAGGCAAACTGATTTTCACTTTCCCTTTGAAATTTTAGCTCAAATGATGAAATTTTTGGCACTCTTTGCAGAGATTGCATGATAGGACATTTGGCCACAGAAACCATGACTGCATCTAAAGAAATCAACTGATGATTTTTTTGAAAATTTTATCACAAATGACACTGTTTGACTTTTCTTCAAAATAGAGTTTTGAAGAAGAGTCGAAGTCTATCCACATGACGATGAAACTCTCCGAATCATAACTCTGTAAGGGTCTCACTCTAGCCTTCCTGGCTTTGGTTGAAGACCAAATTGATTAATCCCTAGACCTAATGATCGAAAATGACTTTTGTCCATTAAAGGACCAGACCTTGATTGTCATAAACTTTGGTGATCCTTGACAAAAGAACTAAGCCAGTAGGAGCCAGACATGCGGGGAAATGACTAACATGACCTTTTTCATTAGATTATGGCATGCCCCTAGCGGAATGCAGCTGGGTGAATGGAGTGGGACTCCTAAAAATGAAATGCATAAAGAGTTTTGATCTCTAACGGAGGACTGACCAGAACAACTCTAACAGAACGAATAAGCTTCCTACCCTCCAACATTCTCCAAAAATTCATCTTTAAATGGTGTTGGAAATGGGTCATGAATGCATGCATCATTAAGCTTTCTTAGCTTTACGCATATTATGATTTCACCCTGTTGCTTATTCTCTTGAACAACCATAGGGCTCACCCAATTAGATTCTTCTATTGGCTCAATAAGTATAGCTTCCAGCATTTTGTCTAGCTATTTGCGCACCTTCTCCTTATACTTCATATTTAGGTGGTAGGGTCTCTATTTTACGGGCTTTGCATCAGGCTTTAAGGTAATCTTCATCACTCCTAGATCCCCTACTATTCCTTTCAGGTCCTAGAACTTGGTGGGAAACAAGTCCTGGTACTCGTGCAGTAGCTCCCCAACTTTATCAACTGTATCTTCTTCCCAATAATCTCACATCTTTCCAAACATAGATTGCATGCTGAACCCAATGTTTACTTTCCTGGCCTTCAAAGGTTCTCATATATCAGAGTTTTCTTCTTTAGGACCTTCAACCTTACACTCTCATTCAGTCTCCAGGATGTCTGTTTTTTGTGGATCTTCTTCTTCTTCTCCTTTTGTAGTCACATTGTAGCCCTCCAACACATAATGTAGCTGGGTACTCTAGTTTGGTTGAGTCCATTTTAATGACTCTTTGGGCATTCTAAAGATAGCAGCCTTAAATTCCTGAAGCTCTTCATCAATCCACTCAAACCAATATTCAAAGTTGAAAGTTAACAAGAAACTTTCCCTCAAGATATCCCATTCGGTCACCTCATGGCGTAGCTCTATTCCAAGTACCAATTCATTGGAATAGTATTTAAGGTGTGAGAGAAGATATGCACCCATTTCAGTTGTGGCTCTTCCCCCCCAGCTTTAGTCCATCATGCCAAGTGTTCACATGGATCATCCTTTCCACTATATTTTTCAGTCATACAGGTATTAGTGTATCCAAAACTTAGCTTCATCATTTGATTATATTCCTTCCAGTCATCAAAGCTATGCTTATGTGTACCCCACCAATGGGTGGGAGTAGTGTGCAGTGCTGACTTGAGCTCTTGGAAACAATGATCTTTGGGAACCTCCATTTCAAACTCATTCAAAAATAAATTAACATCATTTAAGCCATCATAATGCAGTAGATTCCTTACCTCTATAGATACACACCGCAACAATTTTGTCTTCATATTGCAACGTAGCATAGAGACTTCATGCAACCTATTTTGCTGATGTTCGAGCTCTTCATCTAAGTTTGAAGTACAAGAGTTGTCTCTATCCCACATGATCCACCCATCTACAGTGGGATTGATCCAATATTCATCGCAAAAAGTAATATTGTATATTTGATCTAGGTCATCATCCTCTACATAGTCATGGACCGATTTAGTGCAGTGTTCTACTTCAGCGGGGTCAAGTGACATGATAACTCAAAGCACCTTCTTCTCAAATGTCATCCTTCACTTCTTCAGATTAATTACTACATCCATTTCAAATCCCCAATCAATTCCTGGTAGCACAGGATAAAGATTGTTGTCATCCACTATTTCAATTACTTCAAAATCGTCCAGAGCACTCACTCCTTCAATTTCTGTTTTTACCCCATACAGGCACCCCATAGGAATTATCTCTTGTTGATTGGCCATGCATATTTGTATGGGATACCATTGTAGTACATGCCTCCCCATCCTTTAACATGTCATTTTAGGTAGTAAATTTGCATCAGAACCCAAATCCAGGATGGCTTGATCCATTTCATATTCTCCAATCTGCGTATTTAGCCTTGTCTTGCATCTAGTTCGCTTCTTATGTTTACCCAATTTCCTCGTAGCGTGTTGTTCCTAAGGAATTTTTTTTCCCATGAAATTGTTGACTAGTGCATGGAGCCCTTCCACTACCTTCTATCCTTCAACAAATTCATACAAGTTTTCAGAAATGGGCTAATAGCGAGGAATCCACATCTGTTTCGAGCTGATTTTTCTTGACTCCTTGACATAGAAGCTTCATCAAAATTCCTCTTTGCCTTCCATAAAAGTTTCTTTAGTCCGGTTGAGGTCAGATGTGACTTCCTTTTCAGTATCCTTGTGCACCCATCCTTCAGTCTCCAGCTTCTTTCCTTTATCTTCTCCTATGGCCATACCACTATGCATTATGATATTGATGCTATGATCCTCTTTGCGAGGTTCTGCCCTCATCATATGTATGTTTTGCATAGTTTGTTGCGTTTTTTTCTCTTGCATCTTGGCAATCAGTACTGAGAAATCTTATATCGCATGGTTAAACTCTCTACAATATTGACAATATGGATGCATTCAATTCTGACATTCATGTACCAAATGTCCACCTTCACCACAATTATAACAAATAATATGTCTGTGACCTCTGCTACCTATCAGGTTCCTATACCAATAGGAGTCATAATTTTGAATGACTAATGTTAAGCATTATAATATTGTACATACCTTTTCTTTCTACAAATGTTTTCCATATTTAAAAATTAAAAAATGTAAAGAGGGTATGTCCTAAAAGAAAAATCAAAGGACAAAAGAATAATAGAAGGTCAAAAAATGAAAATATATGAACCCCAAAAACAAAAAGGGACAATGAAAGTGTGCAAGTCTAAATGCCACTACTATTTACTTTACGCATAATAATGATTGTCTGCAGCTTGTTATTCATGCCACAATCCACGGTAATCAAACTTTTAAATCTTGATTATATTATGCTTTGAATTTTATGTTTATAGTTGGAGAATAAAATCTGACCAAACAACTTAATCTTGGAATATCAATAGATAGATAGAGTAATAAAAGGAGCTCATCAGTTTAATATGAGCCCTTGGAAGACATAAGGTTAGAAGTAAATAGCTTGTTTTATAAAATAAAAGGTATAATAAGGGTTTTCTAGCCTAAATGCACCCTGATAAATGAAGAAAAAATGTTAGGGTAAGTAATGGGTAAGTAGAATAAAGGTTGCTAAAGTATAGAATTGGTTGGATCAAAACACATGCATCATCCTTAGACACATATTTCTATATGTATGATCAACTGTGGAAGCAAAAACAAATGTTTTCAAGTTAATATGATTAACTCCCCCTCAATCATTTTTCCCCTTACTTACTAATTTCCTTTCCACAAGTATGTTCTAGTAATTTTAATCCTTCAAGTCAAAGAGGCTCAGAGCATTTCTCTGACTTTTGGTGGGATCGGACCCCCACTTAATGACTTATGGACATCAAGTGCTAGAATCCCCTTCATGAAATTCATTTCCCCCTCATTACCCTAATAAAACCCGTTTTCCTAGGGATAAACTTCATTTTCCTAGGAAAAAGTAAATAACCCCATGTTAAATTCCCTTTCACTCAAAAAACCCACAATTTTTTTTTTATCCTAAGTATTAAGTGCAGGTAAATAAAATACACAAAAATTGCATTTACATTTATGCTTAAGGGTATATTCACTCCGCCAATTTCATATTAGTTATTAACTTTATTATATAATTGCCAATAAAAACCTTTTCTCGTATATTAATTAAATCCCTATGTAAATACCCCCAACCCTTAGTTTTAATAAAAACTATACCTTTACCCCTTATCCCGACAAACAAATAAATCCCCTCATTACCATAAAGCATTGCCCCCCCCCAAAACCTCTGGACATTTCATCTATGCTATTTAACCACCTGACCACTGTCTGATCATCTACGCTCAAATCCGACGATGCGTAGCCATATCAGGCTCACCCGACGCCAGAACTTTACCCAAATCTAAATCAAACCTTTATTAAGCCCCACCCAATTGGTTTAAACTAGTGATTAAACCTTAAACAAACCCATACCACCAAGGTTTAAAGTGTTGGGCCCCCCCTAAGCCCATGCTTTTATCGCCCACATGCTTCCTTTGCCTGACTGTCATCATGTCATCATCTACCTCATCCAACGGTCCACAACCATATCAGTATTGCCCAATGGCCAAACGTTACCCACCCCATAAGGTGGTTTTCCCCAGCCCCCTGAAGGCTATCTGTCAACCACTGGAGTATATCTGGTGACCCCTCCTAAAAACCACCTTCGCCTCATAAGTGGTATGATGACCTCAAATACCACCTCCTCGACAACTCGAAAAACCACCTATTATCCATAAATATGAATTTGCATGTTATATTTAAAATTGTTCCCATTAAGACTTAAACCTTGGAAACCCTTGTTTTCATTCATTTTTCTCGTTTCACATTAAAAACCCATTAAACCCTTCAGCGCCACACTAAACCTCTACAATGCAATTGCACCTCCATTTACGTTCAAAACCTGGAGTAAATAAAGTCCCCAGTGTGATAATTCAAACAACAAAGACCAAAAAGGCCAGCAGTACCACAATAAATGAGACAACATGAAAGTAGTTCATAAGCTATCTCTATCTTCCTGCAAGGAGATATTTGTATTTCCTACATTAAATATCAATTTAGTTTGAGATATTTGTAATATATCTTTAGTATAAATACTTCACAATTTGAAGTATGTAGTGTGGATTCTTAGGCATTTCTAAATACTTCTTGATAAAGACTGTAAAGCCATTGGAGCATTGACTGAGCTAGCAAGCTGGATTGATGAATAAAGACTAGATATTTCAAAGGATTCATGTGTTGAGCAAAGTTCAGAAAAGTGCTTTCTCATGTTGTTATTATCTTTCTTAAAGTTTTTCCATAATTTATATCTGAATCTGAATGATATAACTAGAATATTATCTCAGAATTTGTTTAATTACACTCTATTTTAATAATTAAGAAAATACATGTTTTCTACTGATATCTAAGTTAAGGAATTCTTAATTTCTCCTTAGTTTAGGTTGTATCTCTATAATTTATAGAAAAGGATTCTTAATTGCCCTTTGTTTCTGATTACCCTCTGTTCCTCATTTAAATCCCGGTCTGAGAATTCTTAATTTCTCTCTCACCCTGGTTCAAACCATTTCACCCCTCTAGCCCTAAGACCTGCACTCTACTCTGCTATCTTTCCCTTTGAATATTCCCTTTAGTGAGTTGATCTAGTTTTGCTGCCCTTCTTTTAACTCCATAGCCCAATGGTCTAGAGACATCATTCTATCAATCTTTTTAAAGAGTCCCACCACCCAATCTTCAATACAAATCAAAAACCCCCTGAACATTCAAAAATAACTTAATATCCCAACAAACAAATATAAATCATAAAGAGAGAGCCTTCTCTAAGCTTAGATTAGCTAGAGCCTATGCCCAAAAGTTGGTTTGTGGTTACCTCGGTCATTTTATTTCTTCTAATAACTTATAGAAAAAATTATGAGTGATAACATAGTGGCGACCATACTGGGGACCATCGAATACTCAGTCCTAATAAAGCTTTAAGAAAAATTAAATCTACATTCTGAGCCTCTTAAAGTTATTTGTTAGAAGTTATTTTGAAAAAAATCTCACAAAAAACAATTAAAAAATTAAATTCTAGCTTCTAGGAAGACTCATTTTACTAGGGCTAATCCAGATACAAACCCTACCTCAGTAGTTGATAATCCCAAGCTGATTTCAAGAAAATCTAAAAATGAAGAAAGTTCAGTTAGTCAAATACCATTAGTTAAAGCTAATTCATGTCCTGATGAGTGGTTATTTTTAGAAGAACTTCCCTTTGATGTGCTATTTGATCTTTCATTATTTATAACAAAATCTAAAAGTGAAATCGATGAAACTGTTCTAGATCTTGATTTTATTGCAGACCTTGAAGTCCAACAAGCCCATAGATCAATTGATGAGTACATTCTGAAATCTCCACAATCATCCATTAATACTACCATTACCCCTGAGCTTTATGAACAATTATCAACTACTTTGAGTTCACCATTATTCCCTTCAACTTCAACAATAATACCTTCTAAAGTCCATTCTACACCACCATTTATACCTTCAATCGCTCACCAACCTATCATTACTCATTCGTCACCTACTAGTCCTAGTTCTTTATCCACTACTACATTATTTTGAAGTTTCTCAACACCACATCTTAGCCCCTCCCAACCTACAGTGATGGAAAATAGATATGCTCCTTTTGTTTTACTTGCCCAACTTCATGCTATGCCTGCAGATTATCGGAGTAAGATTCCCCTGTTTGATGCAACTGGTTAGTACACTACCCAACAACGTGTAAACAAGATGTCTGAATTTTTTGAACTACATGAAATAGATGAAGCCAATGTCCAGATGAGACTCTTTGCCGAAACTTTGATTGGTGTTGTCAAGAAGTGGTTTAAAGCCTTTCCTGCCAACCACATAGTAGACCTAGTAAATTTGCAAAGGTTGTTTATTGATAGGCGGTAAAACAAAAAGAATCCCTTACAAATCCTTTCAGAATATGAGAATATTAGAAGAGGACTTAATGAAATGGTTCAAGATTACTGCACTAGATTCAATAACATATATCATGCAATCCCAGTTAACCTTAGACCCCCACCTGACTTAGTGTTAATAAATTTTCCTGATGGTTTTGACGTAGATATGACATACTAGCTTAGGGAAAGAAGCCCCCCAAAATTAGAAGAAATGCAAAGTGTAGCAGTTCGTGTAGAAGATAATTTGTTAGCTAAAAGGGCTAGAGTTAGAAATGAAAGGAGAGGAACTACAAAAGGTGAAACTTCACCAACTGAAATTAAAATAGATAACTTAGCCAAAAGTATGGAAATACTAATGGATAGAATAGGAAACATGGAAAGGAAACCCCAGTGGGACAACCAACAAGCACCTCCAATTAGAAACCCAAATTTTGGGAACAACCAAAACATTGGGAAAAATGGACCAGATCAGAACATAAGGCCTCCTTTTGAAGAAAATTATGCATAGACATCCCATCCAGAAGACCTAGAGCAAGATACACAAATTAACCTAATGGGAATAAATGATGAGGACACTAATTTTCTAACCCAAGATGAGCAGGAACTGTATATGCTGCAACAATTACAAATACAGTCTGGGGTATCATTTGATTACAAACAAGGATATGACTACCATCTTCGAAGTTCATAAACAGTATAATCCAAGAAGAAAAAATAATGTTGATGTCCCTGAACAAACCAAAAAAACAACCCAAAATCAACCCAAGAAAATAAAAGAAGCCCCTATTTCAAAGATCCTCCAAATTCTCCCTAGGCAGAACCCAAATCCTTCTAGCCCCACAATTGTAAATTTAACCTTTGATCAACCTTATGCTAACCAACCATCCACTTAAGTTCCACCTAAGGAACCAATAGACAAAGCTCAAAACATCATATTTGAAAATCCACAAAAGGAAAACCCCAATAAAGAAAAAGAAGACAAGCCTACTCAAATCCTTTCTACAAAAACTCAAAACCTCCAAAAAGAAAAAGTCTCTTTGCCATTCCATTCGGGAACAGAGATGGAAAAGATAAGTATTTTAGTTCCTTTAAAAATACTAATCAAGAATGAATCTTATAAATCACAGATAAACCAGACCTTAAACATCGCTGAAAATGAGGATTCGGTTAACTTGTTTGATGACCAACTAGAACTCATATTTGGTCCAGATGTTAATGGGAACCATTAGAAGGAGGAGTTCCACCTTTTTACATTAGTCTTAGTATCCACGAAAAAATTCTACACATTGCAATGTTGTATTTTGGGCCTCCCACAATTTAATGCCCGAATCAGTAATGGAGAAATTGAACTTGGACATTACAAGGCCTTACAAAGACTTATTTTCATTTGAGTCCAGTTAGGTAAAGTGTATAAGATTGATTAAAGACTTGTGTGTCACTTTAGTACAATATCCTGCCAAAAGCATCCTTATGGATATTGTAGTTGCTAACATCCCACCAAAGTATGGCATGTTGTTATCCAGATCATAGTGACCCAAACTTTAGGGATCTTTACAACTAGATATTTCATATGCAACAATCTCTGTTTTTGGACAACCTAAGAAACTATACCAAGAAACCTTAATGAAATATATGGTAAGTAGCCAGGATCGGCCTCAAAACTTTCCCATATACTCCATACACTCAGGTATAGATTCTTTTATCTTGTATAATGTTGATCAAACACAAGAAAATGTTTTAGACAATATTAATGCAGAACCAAAAGAAATTGCAGTTTCTACACAATATGAAACTAACCAGACTATAAAACTACTCAATGAACAAGAAGGTCAAATTGTTGTGAATAATGAAAACTTTGTTGCACCAGATAGTGAAAATTATGATCATGAGATATTATGGCATTTAGAATTTTATGGATTAGTCAATAGGTTAGGAGTAGGAGCAGGAGTGTGGATATATAATTTGGAAAATAATTACTCAGAAGGCCATGCATATAGATTGAATTTTTAATGCACTAATAATATAGCAAAGTATGAAGCATTAATTTTAGGTCTTAAGTTAGTTAGAAATCTAGGAGCTAAAAGAGTTTCTATCATGGGAGACTCTGAAATAATTGTAAAATAAATTGATATTGTATATATGACTAAGGACCCTATATTAAGTTGTTATAGAGACATTATTATAGAAATACTTAACACTTTCCTAGAAACAAAGCTTGTAGTAATCCCTAGAAAACATAACATGCAAGCCCACAGTTTAGAAATGTTTGTCGGCACTTGCAAATTACCCTTCCAACCTAACTATCAGTACACCGCTGAAGTTAGGCATAGACCTGCAATTCTAGATAATTTGAAGAATTGGAAAATATTTTCTAATGATAAACTGATAAATAACTTTTTACTTTCAGATGAAGAGTTTATAAATAACAATATAGATATTGATACATCAATAGATCCTTATGCTAAGGATAAGATAGAAATAAATAAGATAGAAGGTGATGAAATAGATAGATTTAACACAACTAAAATTACCAACTCAGATGTAGATAACCTAGAGAAAAGGGAGATTGATGAAATAACCAGTGAAGAAACCAAAGTAATTAATCTCAAAGATAACTTCTTACCAAAGGGATTAACCCCTCTCGAAGATTTATTTGATTCAAATGATGTTCCTATAAAACCTAAAACATAACCATTAAGGTCTGATATAGAGGAATGTAATATAGGAACTGATGAAAATCCTAAACTAATCAAACTTTCAAAATCATTACCTACAACTGAAAAAGTGAAATATATTGGGTTATTGAAAGAATTTCGGGATGTCATTGCTTGGAGTTATGAGGACCTTAAGTCCTATGACACCAACATCATCTAGCACACAATTCCTATTAAAGAAAATCAAAATCCTTTCAAACAAAAACTTAGAAGGATCAATCATGTCTTATTACTTTCAATTGAAAAAGAAATTCAAAGGATGTATGATGCCAAAATAATTACACCAATGATATTTTGTGATTGGGTCTCAAAATTTGTGCCAACTAGAAAGAAAACTGGTGAGATCGGACTCTGTGTGGATCTCGGAAACCTAAACAAAGTGTCATTAAAGGACAACTACCCTCTCCTTAAAATGGACCACATTTTAGAGAGAGTAGTTGGATCAACCAGAATCTCATTTTTGGATGGGTTTTCTGGTTATAACCAAATCTTGGTTCATACAGATGACCAATCCAAAGCTACCTTTACTACTCCGTGGGGAACATTTACGTATGTGAAAAATCCTTTTGGGCTAATGAATGCAAGAGCCACTTTCCAGAGGGCTATGGATATAGCCTTTGAAAAAGAAATTCATGATTTCCTTGTGATATATCTAGATGATATTACTGTATTTTCAAAATATAACAATCAACATTTGGATCATCTAAGGCAAGTTTTTTATTAAATGCAGGAAGTTTGGAATCTCCTTGAACCCCAAAAATTCCTTGTTTGGGTTAGAAGAAGGAAAGTTGTTATGACACATAATTTCAAAATATGGTATAAGAATAAACCCTGCAAGAATAGAAACCATCTTACAAATAAGACACGCCGGGAACATTAGAGAATTACAAGCTTTCTTAGGAAAAATTAATTTTCATAGAATATTTATATTTAATCTAACAGAGTTAATAAGATAACTAAATAACATGCTGAAAAAGTACTCCACCATAAAATGGACTGTTGAGGCTAAAAAATCCTTTGAATACATCAAACTAGCCTTAACTAAAATACCTGTATTAATCAGTCCTAAATTTGATAGAGATTTCATATTATTTTCCTTTGCTTCTGAGCACACAATAGCTGCAGTTCTATTATAGAAAAATGCCCAGGGCTGTGAACAACCCATTGCTTTCTTCAGCAAAGCCCTGAGAAATTCCCCCTTGAAATATAACAAAATGGAAAAATAGGCCTTGGCTTTAGTCGAAGCCATTAAAGATTTTATGGTATACATCTTATATTGTCATATAGTAGCCTAAGTTCCTAATTCAGTAGTTAAAGACATCCTAACTCAGGATGGTCCTGATGGAAAGAGGGGAAAGTGGATTGCTACTATTTTAGAGTATAATATAGAAATCAAACCTACTAAGTTAATCAAGGGAGAAGGTTTAGCCATGCTCATGGCTTAATCCAACTATCAGGCCTTGGATATAAACTTTATTTCAGCAATAGATAATGAAGAGGAGATGGTGACTCCACTAATCAGCCAAGCCTTTCTTGAATCACCTTGGTATGCTGATATTATTTATGTTTTACTGAATTTACAAGCTCCTCCTAAATTATCTAGGACTAAAAGCAGGTTTTTGAAGATGAAATCCCTAGGATTTTGTATATTAGACAATGTTTTGTTTTGGAGAGATCATGAAGGTATTCTTCTCAATTGCTTATTAAAAGAAGAATCTGACAAAGTTTTACAAGAGTTTCATGTAGGTGACTGTGGAGGACACCTTTACTGGAAGACCACTGAAATAAAATCCTTAGGGCTGGTTTCTACTGGCCTACCTTGTTTGCTGATGTAAAAAAATATGCGACCTCCTGTCACAAATGCCAAATCTTTGAGGGGAAGAAAAATCTCATACCTTTACCCCTCAAGCCAATCTCTTCTAAAATACGTTTTCAACAATGGGGTTTAGACTTCATTGGTGAAATTCACCCACCATCCTCTGCTCAACACAAATGGATCCTCACATCCACAGACTACTTCAATAAATGGATAGAGGCCATACCTTCAGGGAAAGCCACAGATACTGTTATCATAACCTTCCTTGAAACCAATATTCTATCAAGATTTGTATTTCCAACTAAGCTCATTGTCGATAATGTAGCAACCTTTAAATCCAAAAGAATGATAGGTTTTTGCAATAAATACCATATCACCCTCAACCATTCCATGTCATATTACCTTCAAGGAAATGGACTGGCAGAATCTTCAAACAAAGTCCTAGTAAACATCATCAAGAAGTTACTAGAGGAAAACAAGAAAACTTGGAACAAAAAGCTAGTCAATGTGTTATAGACATATTTGGGCACTACAACCCCAATATTATATGTCGATAAACCAAGGGCTCTTTAACCCCTAAAAGTGTTGTTTCATACCCTAAAGGATCATGGTCAACAGATTACATCATTCCCCAAAAGTTCCACTTGAAAAATCACTCAGAACTGGCCAAAACTCGACCATACTGACTGCTCCACTGCCAGCATACGATGCATACTCACTTCTACACTATCCAAGTGCGATCCATACTAAAGAGGCGTTCTGTGGGGTGCAATGAGCAAGAATGGACAAATGTCTGAGACAGTTTGCTAAGTGGATGCTCATGGAATCTTCTAGAAACTTCTCCTATGACACTTGCCTCTCTAAATTCGCCCAGGGATGAGTAAGAGATACAAGAAATCTCCAAGTGGAACCAAGAACAACAAGTGGAATGACACTAATAAAAAAGCCAAAGATTACTCACACCCTTGCGGACATCTATAAATGGATCCCTCATCTAAGAGATCTAGAGGCTGGAATTTTGTAATTTGTAAGGAATTGCTGATAGTTTGTCTTTGAGAAAGAGCATTTTATTGTTGGGTGATTTTGCTTTTCATGAGGTGAAGAGGGCTTTGATGCTGGGAGGATGATGCTAGATCAAATAGCTAGGTTGTAATTCTCCCTTCTATTTTAATAAAGTTCTTTTACTTTTCCTCCATGCAATCATGTATTTGTGAATCTTGTCATTTGTGAATTCAATTGTATGTTCAATGTATTTCTGATTTTGTATTGTTTATGATATAATAGATCAAGATGCTTTGATGTTGTTTTGCTATTTTCTTTCTACAGGTATTCTATAGGTGGGATAAGTAAGAGAGGAGTTTCAAGCTCTATCAAGGTGGAGAGAAATCAAGCAAGGAGTCAAGTGGAAGATCCAAGTTGGTTCCTTTGCTTCTTGCTTATCTATCATACATAGAGGAAGTCACAAATTGCTTTGTTTGTTTGTTTGCTAGGATAGCCACCAATCCTAGAGGGCTAGTAGATCGAAAAGACACTAGTTTTCCCAGAAACAAAACAGTGAATCCACTGGGGAACGAATAGTTTGTTTGTTGGTTATTTTTGTTTGTTTTATAAACTATAGACAGAGCCTAAAGTAAGCTAAATAGCCTTTTAACTGCTCTTGCTTTGCAATTGCAAAGTAGATGAATGCTGCTTCAGTCAATCTCTTGTTTAGTTTACAAATTGAACATCTGACTTACAAGCATTCTAGATGCCCTTTTGGTAGCTCAGTAACCTCTCAAGATCATACCTTTGTACTTTTCTCTTTACTTTTCATCATAGCTTAGCTTAACTCATTGAAATCAGCTACAAATTTGAACCAAAACCCATCTCAGTTGTGCTCACTAGCCCATCGCACTCTCTGTCACTGTCTACCAGTACACATTTCACCTCTCAAGCCTAAAAAGTGTGATGCATCCCTATTTTTGTGAAGCCCAGGTGTGATGACTAACTGAGCCTATTTCTTTCCTTGAAATTTGGGGTTTTTGTCTTTGTTTTCAGCTTTGTTTAGTTGTTTTGTTGCTTATGAACGGTATCTCATTGTTGAAACCTGCTTGCTTTACATAGTTCAACCTCCATTGATTAGGCATAGTAATTTTTTTTATGTATTTGTCCATCATTTACAATCCTTTGTCAAAAAATTTCTTAAATAGATATGTCATTTTGGTGCAAAAGGTGTCGTAACTGTCGTTTTGTGTCAAAAAGAGAAGTTTCATTGAGTCTTCCTTTTCTAGATAGTTGATTGAACTTTTTGTCATGTATTTGATTTGATTTGCTGATATTTGAAGTGTCGAAAGATTTTCTATTCAATATTGAAAAGTGTTGCTTAGTCTTCCTTTCCATTTTGAAAAAGCAATTGTCGAAGTGTCACTTTGAGTAAAAATATTTCGGATCTTTGCTGTACTTAGTTTTCCTTTTTGGAATTTTTCACATTAAGGGGAATGAAAAACAAATACATGCATTTGCATTTGCACTTAGACTGTGTGTGAAAAATGATTTAGGAAAAATGCATTTATGTGTGCTCTTTTCTCTTTGTTTGAAAGAAATTGAATCTTCTTTCCTTAGTAGCTAGGATTTTCATTGCTAAAAATTAACAACGATTGTTTATCATTGTAGATTGCATTTTTAGGAATTTTACATATACATCATGCGGTGAACCATTGAAAGGCAAACTTATAAACAAGATCAACTCTAAAAGAAATTTCAATGAACTTAACAATGCTTTGAAACCTAACCCAACACATTTAGAGGTCTAGGCTACTAGTAACCATCATTTTCATTGAAGGTTGGGTGATTCCTCCTCTTTGATACGACAAGTGCTAGCATAGACTTGTGCTTCCCATACTGTCGAGTATATATTGGGAGACCATAATAGGCTTATATCATTTATCCATAGGAATCCATGTCTGACGCCTTATCGATCGCAATGCACTAAACACAACATTCGAAAAGATTGACTACCTTACATAAGTCCTTGGTAATTTCTCTTTAATTTATCACCAAGGTGTATATTGCAATTTTGCGATTGATTTGGTAATCCCTCTATCTAGATTTCCAGAGTAGTCACTTTCATTCCTTTTCGACTCCTTAAAAGAAAAATTCCATCTAAGTAGTTGTCACTTCAGGCTCATTAAAAATCGAAGGGGACTAGAGTCATCTTTAGCTTTTTCTCGACTCTTAAAAATTGTAAAAGCAAAGTTGTGTCAAAGCATCATTAAAATTTATTAAATTCAGAATAACATCCCTATTCCTTCGTTGATCTTAGGTTGATATAATGGAGTCCACTAATCATGGCATCCCTCTTGAAGGGAATCCTAGTCCATTTTCTTCTTGGGGAAATATTGGTGCTCCATATATGGCCACATTGTCCCTTCCAGGAATCACAATTGTCTGCTGGTATGGCTATTCTCAACCTCTGTTGTTCAAAATACTGTGATTCCTCAGCAATCAAATTAGCAACCAGTTGATACTGAAATCGACCCTTCGCCTTCTTCTTCATTTGTTTCTCCCTTTCCTTCTTCCTCTTCGCTTGGTGAAAATAGCGATACTAGTAACCACATAGCTAAGAAGAAGAAGAAGGGGAAGGAGAAGAAGAAGAAGAATTTAGTTAAGCAAGGGGGCAACCATGAATCATCTAGTGAAAATCCACACACTAAATCTCCTAGATTTCCTTGCATAATTTGTAGGGGAGACCATTTTCATCGAGAATGTCTGTGCATCCCTCAAATCTTGAGAGAATGGTCCCCTTGTTTTCATTATCTGGTGTCATCAACCTTTTGTGATCATGTTGACAACACACCATCAACTAGTAATAGTGAAGTTTATAGACAGAAAGGAAAGTTCAAAACCCCATGTAGACTATGTGAAGGGGACCATACCCTTCCTCGTTGTCCTTTTTTGGATGAGGCCAAGAGATTCTTGCATAATTGTCCTAATTCACTATAGCGATTTCCACCTGGATACAAGAAACTCTCACCAAGTCCTTTACTAGTTGAAAATCCGATGGACATAACTCAATCATCGTTTGAAACACCTATCGTTGAGAATGAATCTTTTGAGTCCATACCGGACCAAAGTCAACAAGTCGAGATGGCAGTCAACCTAGTTTTACCTTCAGAAGGTCCACCTTCAGATGATGCCATTCCCAAAGAGAATGAGAACGATACTGTTCAAATTATTTTTGTTACTTCATAGTCCGATGAACTTGGGGGCAATCTGCCCATTCCTTCACAACAGGAAGAGAATCCCCCAGTTCCCATGACTCATGGGGTTAATTCAACTGTTTATTCGATACCCCCTCCAAGCACTCTGGTTACTTCCTTTGATTGGAATCAACTAGTAAGATCATGCCATCCTTCTAATATACCATTCCAGATCATAGTACAAGTTTATAAAATGATCATGTCTAGCACTATCATAGATGAAGGGGCTTTAGTGAGTATCCTTTCCTCAACTGCTTGGAAAGTGCTTGGTTCACCATTTCTTATGCCTGTTACACAGAATTTGTCAGGCTTTAACAAATGAACCAGTCAACCATTAGGGATCCTTCCTAAGTTACCAATTACTTTGGGAAGGAAAACTATTCACTTGAATGTGACAGTAGTCCAAGGGTCGTTAGATTACAATATACTCCTTGGGTGTGACTATGTTTACAACATGGAGGTTATTGCTTTAACACTCTTTCGAGTGATGTGTTTCCCACATGAAGGCAAAATCGTCACTATTTCCCAGCTTTCATTTCCTTGTTGAAACACAGCTCCAAGTCAAACATCATCCCTAAATGGTCCTTTTGCATCAGTAGTATCTCTCCAACTTTCATTCCATCCACCTGACTGCCATGAGTAGTCTGGTGAATGTAACGAAGCTTAGGGGGCATGCACCCTTGTCTATTTGGCAAATGAACCCAGCTGAAAAAGATTCCCTGTAGGTTATGTGATTGATCTGAGACACCACTCACCTTTGTCTATTTGGCAGACGAAGCCAAGGAATTATTTTATCTATTTGGCGGACGAAACCATCCTACCATATGAATTTCCTTGTAAGTTATGTGATTGGTATGAGACACCATTCACCTTTGTCTATTTGGTAGAAAAAGCCCAGGAAGAATTTTTTCTATTCTGCAGACAAAACCATCCTACTTAACCACAGATGATTTACATATGGTTACTAGAAAATCTCCTTTTCATCATGCTGGGGGCATGCAACCCCTTTTTTTTAGCTTTTCTAGCTTTTTAGCTTTTTAGCTTTTTAGTTTTTTTTAACTTCTTAGGTTAGGTGATTGGTCTAATCCACCATTCACCTTAGTCTATGCCACAGACAAAGCAAAGGAATTTTTTTGTCCAGCTGCTGATAAAACCATCCTACCTAACGTCAATAGTTCCTAGGCTTTCTAGTTTTTCTAGCCTTTTTAGCTTTTTAGTTTTATCGTTTCTAGCTTACATAAAAAGAAAATTGAGCAATGTTATCGCATGGTTCAAGCTTGTTAATAAATTAACCTATCACTGAGCATATGTTGCCCCAGAGTTCAAGCTCGTTAAAAAATGAACCCACCTTCGGTAAATAACCCTTGTGATTGCCATAATATTAGCCTTTTGAGCCTTGGTTGTGTTCCTACCATCACCTCCATTCTTTTGGCCGATCATACGCTTCCACTTGATTGTTTACCTTTTTGAGGAATAGCTGCAATGAGTGGTCCTGTTAGCCACCCTCTTCACATCACTATGTTTTGAGAAGTTCCAAGCTTACTTGGAACTAGTTGCTACCCTAAACGCCACTCGTTCCTCAAAAACGAGTCTCCTTTAAACTCTTTTTAGATGCATTAAATATGAAAAGATTTACGAGAAATTGGCCTTTCCAGCTTGTTAAAGTGATTGGAAGTGCCATCCTTCTCGTATATTTTAATCATTTTTGGACTTGAGGGATTATCTCATGAAAAAGTTCGAGGGTTTGTCTTTTTCGACTCGTTAAAGTGATCGGAAAAGTCATCCCTTTTATCCTTTTTCAGACTTAAGGGATTGTGCTATGAAAGAGAACTACTAGAGTTCCCTTTTCATCCCTTTTCAAACTCTCTAAACATGAAAAGGATTTAGTTATCATTGTCGTTAAACTCGTTAAAACAATATCGACAAACTTGTCCACCGAGACAAGAACGAGTTTCATTGTCACTAGGCTCGCTAAAACATAGTGACAGATTTTCCCGAAGGAAAAATTATAGAACAAGCATATGTTATCCTCCTTAAGCTTGAAAAAAATAAAGAGGTACCGGTTAGCAATGACTGGGGAAAAAGGGAAGAAAAATTGGAGAATTTTAGTGGTAGTAGGTTGCTCTTGAACATGACACTTTCACTCCATCACCATGATTGAGTCAGGTTGGGTTATTCCATTCACTGGTCATATTACCATTGGTCCTCCATACCATCCATCTTTTGGGGTTAACGCTACCAATCCATCTCAGTGTTTCTGATATGTTCAAGAGAAGTCATTCAGAGAATTCACTATCCAGTTAATGCCTCATCCACTGCAATACCTTCACCCTCCATTTTTCATGACCGTCATTCCTAAACCTTGTATCATTAGATTGTTTTCAGCTCCAGAAAATCATTTGCTTCGTTTCGTGTCATAGATGTGGGATACATTAAGTCCCTCCTACGACAGGTCACTTCTTGTCGACATCAACTCATTATCCAAGAAGTTGACTTAGAAACAACCCTTTCAGTACTTTGAAGCTTGCATGCCTCAATGGCAAGTTTCTCACTTCCGGCGACAGGTTTACATCAATGGCCTTTGACTGAATGATTTTGCATGGTGTTCGACATTGGATCATATATTCACACTAGGTAATTGCACTCTCGTACCTTGAGGGTCATTATCATTATCGGTGATTCCTCTCGTGCCTGTTAACAACTTACATTATTGGCTAGTAATCTGGTGAAGTCTTTCCATGTTCGACTTCAAAACATCTTTTCACATGGATCGACTTGTACACCGAGTGAGAATTGGATGAGTTTGAAGACCCCAAATCTAGTTTCATCCATCCGGTCTACGATATATTCATGAATATAAAGACATCAAATGTACACAGAGGCTGCACAGATGGTCATCCAAGCCAGGGATGATGACTCTACATATAAAGAATCACGAGTCTGCAACTGCAGATGATTATTGGTTCTATGTACATGAAAATGAATTTATAAAGCTAAGAATGGGATTGCCCGCCTCAGCTATATCATGAAAATAATATGATGATGATAATGTATTGTATTGTATCTTATACAAGTCACCTTCTAGTTTGAATACCTCGGATCCTCATGCTAAAGCATTTCACCTGACATCAAAAGATTTACGACTTCACACTTTAGGGGGCAACTTTTATAGACATATTTGGGCACTGCAACCCAAATCTTATATGTCAATAAACCAAGGGCTCTTTAACCCCTAAAAGTGTTGTTTCATACCCTAAAGGATCATGGTCAACTAATTACATCATTCCCCTGAAGTTCCACCTGAAAAACCACTCAGAACTGACCAAAACTCAACCATATTGACTGCTCCACTATCAGGGTGCGATGCATACTCACTTCTACACTATCCAGGTGCAATGCATACTGAAGAGGCCTTCTATGGGGTGCGATGAGCAAGAATGGAAAAATGTCCGAGATAGTTTGCTAAGTGGATGCTCATGGAATCTTCTAGAAAATTCTCCTATGACACTTGCCTCTCTGAATTCGCCCAAGGATGAGTAAGAGATCCAATAAATCTCCAAGTGGAACCAAGAACAACAAGTGGAATGACACTAATAAAAAACCCAGAGATGACTCACACCCTTGCAGATGTCTATAAATGGATCCCTCATCTAAGAGATCTAGAGGCTGGAATTTTGTAATTTGTAAGGAAGTGCTAATAGTTTGTCTTTTAGAAAGAGCATTGTATTGTTGGGTGATTTTGCTTTTCACGAGGTGAAGAGGGCTTTGATGTTGGGAAGATGATGCTGGATGAGATAGCTAGGTTGTAATTCTCCCTTCTATTTTAATAAAGTTCTTTGAGTTTTCCTCCATACAATCGTGTATTTGTGAATCTTGTTATTTGTGAATGCAATTGTATGTTCAATGTATTTCTGATTCTACATTGTTTATGATATAATAGATCAATATTCTTTGATGGTGTTTTGTTACTTTGTTTCTACAGGTATTATCTAGGTGGGATAAGTAGGAGAGAAGTTGCAAGCTTTATCAAGGGGGAGAGAAATCAAGCAAGGAGTCAAGCGGAAGATCCAGGTTGGTTCCTTTGCTTCTCTCTTATCTACCATACATAGAGGAAATCACAAATTGCTTTGATTGTTTGTTTGCTAGGATAGCTACTAATCCTAGAGGGCTAGCAGATCGAAAAGACACTAGTTTTCCCAGAAACATAATGCCTTATGGGCAGACATATTGACTACTAAGAAATCAATTGATACTTCTCTCTATCAGATAGTTTATGGAATGGAAGCTATTTTTCCATCCTCTTTGGGAGTACTAGTAATGAAGATACTTCAAGAATTGTGGGTTGAACCAAATAGTATCCAAAGAAGAATCAACTAAACTATTCATCTACAACAAACTAGAGAAGAGGTATATGTCAGGTCTCAAGTTGTGTAGGAAAATATTAAAATATTTTTTATAAGAGAACCAAGGCTGAAGATTTCTACATTGGAGACAAAGTGCTCAAGTGGGATTCAAGGAGGGAAGATAAAGGAAAACATGGGAAATTTGATTTCCTATAGAAAGGTCCCTATGTTGTTTATGCTTATAGAGGAAATAATGCCTTCTTCTTAAGGGAAATTAATGGTATAGATACATAAGGGGGGCCAGTGAATGGTCAAATGCTAAAACATTATTTTGAACCAAGTTACTAATTTTCATTTCCCATTTGTACATACTTTATTCACAAAGTCTAGTTTGGATTGGGTTGTGATCTTTGAAGTTGATGCCCGAAGAGAAGGCCCTATGCTTTGAAATATTTATTTTCATAAGTATCAATAATGGATATTCACAAAAGGACACTTTGCAAGGTAACATCAACAATAAGTCAAAGGCTACTGACCTTTAAAGTTCGTGATATTTCACAAGTAAATTCCATCCCCAAGTGGAGCCATGGTTAGGTTTCTATATCAATAGGAGTCAGAAGTTTGAATAACTAATGTTAAGCCTTGTAATATTGTACATACCTTTGCTTTCTGTAAATGTTTTCCTATTAAAAGATTAAAAAATGTAAAGAGGGTATGTCCTAAAAAAAAAAAAATGAAAGGAAAAAATAATAAGAGAAGGTCAAAAACATGAAAATATATGAATCCCAAAAACAAAAAGAGACCATGAAAGTGTGCAAGTCTAAATGCCAGTACTATTTACTTTATGCATAATAATGATTGTGTGCAGCTTGTTATTCATGCCACAATCCATGGTAATCAAATTGTTTAATCTTGATTATATCATGCTTTTAATTTTATGTTTATAGTTAGAGAATAAAATTAGACCAAACAGCTTAATCTTGACAGATCAGTAGATAGGTAGAGAAATAAAAGGAGCTCATCAGTTTAATTTGATCCCTTGGAAGACATAAGGTTAGAAGTAGATAACTTGTTATATAAAAGAAAAGGTAGAATAAGGGTTTGCTAGCCTAAATGCACCAAGATAAATGAAGAAAAAATGCTAAGGTAAGTAATGGTAGGTAGAAGAAAGATTGTTGAAGTATAAAATTGGTTGGACAAAAACACATGCATCATCCTTAGACACATATTTCTATATGTATGGTCAACTATGGAAGCAAAAACAAAGGTTTGCAATTTAATATGATTAACTCCCCATCAATCATTTTTCCCCTTACTTACTAATTTCCTATCCACAAGTATGTTCTAGTACTTTTAATCCTTCAAGTCAAAGAGACTCAGAGCATTTCTCTAACTTTTGGTGGGATCAGACCCTCGGCTTAATGACTTACGGATATCAATTGTTGGAATCCCCTTCATGAAATTCATTTCCCACTCATTGCCCTAATAAAACCCCTTTTCCTAAGGATAAACTTCATTTTCCTAGGAAAAAGTAAATAACCCCATGTTAAATTCCCTTTCACTCAAGAAACCCACAAAAAACAATTTATCCTAAGTATTAAGTGTATGTAAATAAAATGCACAAAAATTGCATTTACATTTATGCTTAAGGGTATATTCACTCTGTCAATTTCATATTAATTATTAAATTTATTATATAATTCTCAATAAAAAACTTTTCCTGTATATTAACTAAATCCCTATGTAAATACTGCCAACCCTTAGTTTTAATGAAAATTATATGTCTACCCCTTATCCCAACAAACAAATAAATCCACTCATTAACCCTAAATAATCACAAACCACTTGTGATTAAAGCATCGGTCCCTCGCTAAAACCTTTGTACATTTCATCTGTGCTATTCCATCACCCGACCACCATTCGATCATCTGTGCTCAAATCTGACAATGTGTAGCCATATCAGGCTCACCTAACACCTGACCTTTACCCAAAGCTAAATTAAACCTTTATTAAGCCCCACTCAATTGTTTTAAACCCATGATTAAACCTTAAATAAACCCACATCGCCAAGGTTTAAAGTGACAGGTCCCCCCTAAGCCCATGGTTTTATCACACGCACGCTTCCTTTGCCTGGTTTCCGTCAGATCATGATCTGCCTCATCTAACAGTCCACAACCATATCATCGGCGCTTGATGGCTGAATGTTGCTTGCCTGATAAGGTGGTTTTCCCCAACCCCTTGAAGGCTATGTGACAGCTGCTGGAGTATATCTGGTGAACCCTCCTGAAAACCGCCTTTTCCTTAGAAGTAGTGCAACGACCTCTAATACCGCCTCCCTGCCAACCCAAAAAGCCACCTATTATCCATAAATATGAATTTTCATTCCATATTTAAAAAGTTTCTTATTAAGACTTAAACCTTGAAAACCCTCGTTTTCATTGATTTTGTATGTTTCACAGTAAAAACCCATTAAACCCTTCAGTGCCACCCTAAACCTCTCCAACACAATTCCACCTCCATTTACATTCAGAACACTGCTATGACTCATTCGCCAAACATCCCTGTGCATAAGAGCCATCAGTTTCCTTCCCTATTGACCAATGTTTTTTTAAATAATTGTTGAATTTTGCAGGTAAATAACAGAAGACTAGACCTTGGATAAACAATTCTGATACTAATCTCAGAACTTGTTCACTCCAAGAATCAATAGGAAACCTATTCAAAAACATGTATTGAGAAGAAAAAGGAAATTATACGAGGAACAAAGAAGAAGACAATTACACATAGAGCCGAGAAGAAAGCACTCACATAGAGACATTGACAGTCAAAATAGAGGAACCAAACAGAGTATGTAGTTAGAAGACAAAAAAAATGAAACATACAAAAACTTGACCAATATCCACTACTTGATGCTGATACACATAAAAAAAAAATAATTTACTGATGAAACACAAAGTAAAAGGTAAAAATGCACAGTAACAATAAAAACACAGAGAAGGATAAAGATAGGTCATAAAAGTGGCAGAGAGTATCATATGAAAGCTTGAAGTAAATAAAACTCCCGGCGTGATAATTCAAACAGAAAAGAGCATAAAGGGCTAAAACCAAACCATAAAGGCTAGCAGTACCACAATAAATGGGATAGCATGAAAGCCTTTCACTAGTTGTCTCTATCTTCCTACAAGGAGATATTTGTATTTCCTAGATGTTGTAGCTCCAAATCTCACCATTATGGTTTGTGATGCTACACTCATGGCCTAGGGCAACCCCTCCTTCCAGACCTGATCCAAAATCTAAAAAACAGTGTTTTATTCCCTGTACGCGACATTTCCCTGAGTTAAACGCATGTATACGTGGGTTCATACATACCCAACCCGCGTATATGTATTAAAACACTTAAAAAATATAAAACTCCTTATTTTCAAGTAGAGATCGCAGGTTCTACCTGCTAATCACCTGTTAGTGCCCGTGGCCTCAACTGTCCCCAACCAATTCCTAACTAAAAAACTACTTTGGAATTGGTATAAAAAGACACCTAAGGGAAGGCCTAAAGGAGGAGAGAGTATAGAGCAAGGTTATTATACTGAGTTTTTTCCCCCTGATCATGTCTGAAGACCCTTGTGCCTTCTGCACTTCCCCCATATTGTACAGGAAACCCTTGTTTCCTTGTGATTTGATTTTCATCCCTTAGTCATGACATCTTGGAGTGAGTATTGGAAGGTGACCTACTAGAGGCTTGAGGCGGGACGGATCCAGAAGGAGGCTGAGCTTTGAGCCTGCAGAAGTGGTTCAGGTGATATTGCTCTTTTTTCATACTATTCTATTTGTCTAATAAAGGAACACGTCTTGTTCCCAATACGCTTCTTTATTTATGTTAATGATGTTCATATTTGAGTTTCATGTATGAATGGATGTCTAAAAGTTTATAACTAACTCCTTTCTTATATAGCATAAAGATCATTTTTACATAAATCTTTGTCCATATACTGCTGCATTCCTTGGAATTGGTGTTTTTGCAAGGCAAAGGAGCGGAAGGGACATGAAGAAGGGTTTGCACCCTTGAGTAACTACCAAAACGTAGGACCTCAGGTATGTCCTTCTCACCTTAGAAATAGCTTTTTCTAGCATAATGGCTGTGTGTGTGCATGTTTCTTGACTTAGACAACTTTCAGTCTGCTAGGGTTCCACCCAAGAGCCTTAGGGGATAAAATCCCGCAATAGAACTGGCGACTCCGCTGGGGAACAACATTCTTGTTGTTCCTAGTTGGGCGTTTGTCAAGACTATCAGGGCTCAGTAGCTTGCTGGCTTATTGTTATTGTTTGGTCTGTTTCTGACTTCTGAGTTTTACCAGTTTCTTGAGTTTCTTTTGTATTTTTCTTGAAAGACCATATACACGCTGCTTTTCTTAGTTACAGAAGCGTATAAACGCTTGTTGTCTGAAGTAAACCCATGTATACGCAGGTTTCCTCAGGAACAGTCGCGTATACACACATTCTGCACTGAATGCAGTCGCGTATACTTGGCAATTTTCAGGATTTATAAACCTTTTTGTCTCTGGAGTGTTTATGGTACTTTCAGTCAGTTTTAAACAGTCATCTTTGTCAGTATCAGTTCTCTATTTTACAGCAAGCGTCCTTACTCCGACTTCTCTCTAATTATAAGAAGTCTTGGTCTTGTTTCGTGTTTGCAAGTGTCATCATCTTTTTTGCTTTAAACACACAAGATTTCCTTATTGGAATCCTGGCTGCCCTGATTGATCAGAGCATAAAAGATTGTTATTAATATTTGTGTTTAACTTTGTTTTTTGGTGACTTTTTTGGTTTCCTTAACGAAATAGATTTTTATGACCAATTACTTCTTTGTTTCATCAAAGTTGTCATTTTGATACTTTCTTGGAACTGTCTTTTCGATCTTTTTTGGTCTTTGCTACCAAAATTTTCCTTGCTGCCTTCCATTGTCGAAAGCCTTTGTGAGCACATTTGTTTTTTGTTGAGTTTTCATCCCTTGCTGGGTGTAAACTTGCAAAAAGTGTTTCTGGCTTGTTTCAATTATGAAGTGACGGTTTTTGTTGAAAGAATTTTCAAAATTACCCTTTTGTTTCTACTTTCAAGTGACTTTTTGAAAACTTTTTGTTTTGCTTTCTTGAACTTGCTTTTCATTTAGTTTCCTTTTGGTGAATGAAAGTGTTTTATGTTATCTTGAGTTTTGCTTTTAGTATTTAGACGAAATGAATCTCATATTCCATCTAAATATTGTAAGTGGCAAAAGAAAAATTTGATAAACAAAGCAACTTTCATTTCTTGTTTTAGAGTTGTTTTCGATTCTTGCATCTTAACTATACTTTGCATTAGTTTTCATAGTTAAAGCATTAGCAATTCTTTTGGTTTTTTGCGTATGTGAAGTGTGTTACAAGAAAAGAAAAGAAAAACTTTTTGCTTTCTAAGTGTTTCCTACAACCCATGTAGAGTACTCTTTTCATCGAAAGAAAAATGATTGCATTCATGTAGTTACTTTTTCTTGGGTTTTTGGTTGAGTCATTCACACATCATCAAGTTTCACTTCCATCATCCCTTGACTTAAAGAACAGCCCTAAAAATCAAGCGCCAATTAAAATCAACTAGAACTTTTTTCTTTTAAGCTACAAACACCAACAATTTTTAGGATTTTAGGGCCTTGGATTAGTCGAGTGGAGAGTTAACTCTCCAAGGCCGTTTAAACCGTCAAACATAGGAGTCTGAATAGAGAGTGAAAATCCAATAGCGTTAGGGAGACCAGGAAAGCTCCGGATCTGGGAGTTAAGCACGAGGGTTTTTGAAGACAGGGAAGAGAGATACCCCCTCTCCTACTTGTCCGATCTTACCTCACGACTATTCCACCTGGCTTCTACAGCGAGTCGATATCCTTAGTTGCCACTCCTAGGGAACTACATAGGTGGCTGCGGAGGGGAATCCCGTGGCACCTGAGGTCGACGTTGTATCACTTTCAACGGTACTACTGGAGGGCACCCTTGCAAAGCTTGGGGGCTTGCATCGGCGCAGGCTGTTGTTAGGAGGTCAGCATAACTTCCTCTATTACCTTCGCTGATAGGACTGGGCCATCATTATCCCAGACTATCTTTGGAAGGCCCCTTACTCCACTTTCTTGTATTTTGGTGTCCGGTCCTCATCACCCGGAGCGGAAATACTTGGAAGTTGTTTGACTGGCTGACTTCTTTTAGGGACTTTATAGTGAATGCTCTTTGCTTCTTGTATATAGTTGGCTTTAGGTATTTTTGTCTAGTCACGTTTGGACTTTGTGTTCCAAGTGACTGGCTTACCACTCTGCCGATCTTGAAAGACTTTGGGTCGTTCTTTCAGAAGTTGTGGAGTTGCCTCCTCAAGGGCAAAAGGTCTTGATTGTGTGTTTATATTCCTTGAAAAGTCATTTCTACATTCCCGTAAGGGAAGGGTTTGAGAATTAGTTAGATATGGCCAATATTCCTGTGAAAACCAACCAAGGTACCCTTTTAAAAGGGGATCCTTGTGCTTTTCCTTCCTTTGGAAACGTTGGTACTCCCTTGATGGCCACTTTGAATATTCCTGGGTTGAATGTTGGACTGCTTGTTTGGCTGTGGTCCACTCCGAATATTCCGAATGCTCTTGAAGCCTCTCAGTTGAATGCTTTATTTCAAGAGCATCACATGGGTGCTAATTGTTCATCTTCTTTCAAAGAGAAATATGGGATTCCTTCTTCTCCTCCTTCTTGCAACAAGAAATCTAAGAAGAGGAGAAAGAGGAAGTCAAATAAGAACAATAACACTAGCACTTCATCTTCAACCTCTGCCAGTCATGTTGGAGATGGACCTTCAGCCGCTGCAAGTCATGCTAGGGGCACAAGTCTAGTCACTGCAAGTCATACTAGCACTTCACCCTCAACCTTTGTTAGTCATGTTGGAGATGGACCTTCAGCCGCTGCTAGTCATGATGGGGGCACAAGTCTAGTCACTGCAAGTCATACTAGCAAAGAGTCACCGACCTCTGCAAGTCATGTTCAAGACTCTCCACAAACCACTGCTAGTCATGCTGGCGGAATGGAGATTGATAAGAAACCTGGACGTAGAAGTTTTAAACCTAAGTTTCCTTGTAAGATATGCAAAGGAGACCATCTTACTCATTTATGCCCTGGTATTCCAGAGGTTCAAAGGGTATGGTCCGAGTCTGAAAGTTCTTCTACTCCTAGATCTGATATGGTTTCTCATCAATCCCATCAACCATTGGTTGATCATGTGGCTGAGCCAGTGCAATCGCTGGCCGATTACACTCCTCTTTGGGGGGTGAAGCGCCTAACAAAAGAGTCTGCTTAATTTCTAGTACAAAGTCTTCTAGTATAGGGGGCATTCTGGTTTCTTCGAATGTTCCCCCTCCAAGTTCCAAGAGTGTTTCCTTTGATTGGGATAGTCTTGTCGAGCCTCGTCTTCCTTCCGCTGCAACTTTCCAAATAAAGGTCAGAGTCAATTCCACAAATGTCTATCGATGTATGGTGGATGAAGGATCCTCTGCAAGTATTATATCCTCTTTGACTTGGAAATCTTTGGGTTCTCCAAAGTTGTTGACAGCTCAGAGTCAGTTGTTAGCCTATGATAGAAGACCTGGTGAATCTATGGGTGTTCTTCCTCAATTGCCTATCACTTTAGGTGGGAAGACTGTCATAATCGATATGATGGTGGTTGATAGCCCTTTAGACTTTAATATGCTACTTGGGCGTGATTATGTCTATGCTATGAATGCTATGGTGTCTTCACTCTTTCGAGTAATGTGCTTTCCTCATAACGGGAATATTGTCACTATTGATCAGCTTGCATCTGATAATCACCACCCTAATTCGACTTTATTGCAGAATGCCCCTTGGCTTGTTCCAAGTGTTCAAGTAGACTCTACCCTGCCATGGGTTAATTATGTGGCATTGAATCCTCAATGTTCAATTGCTGCTGAGAAGGATCCTTTGATTTATTATTCTCCTTCTTGGGACTTAGTCCCGGAAGTTGACTGAGAGTTTCTTTCTATAGGGACATGGGACCCTTTAATTCCCTCTTTTGATCCTTATAGCTCTCATGATTTCTCAGAACTTGTTTTGCCTTTACAGGAGGAACTCTTTGAAGCCATGAGTTATGACTACCAAAGGAGTCCTTGGCCTGAGCCCTGCAAGGGGTTTGTTCAACAGAACTTTTATGCGTAAGCCGCAAGGCTGCGTGGTTCCCTGTACCATATTGTATATATAAGGTACGCACTTTCAAGTTTCGTATTCCATAACACAAGATTTTATATGAAGTTTATATGTGGGATGTATTAACTTCGTGTCTAGTGTTCCTATTTATGTATACAGAACTTGGAAGATTTCTCCTTTGGAAGTTTATGGTTGGTCCGTTCTGAAAGGTATTGGTTCTCGAAACTGGCATATAGGTTAGGTTTTTCCGCCTGCATTATGCACTTATCAGTTTCCTTTTCCATTTTTGGCCTTAGGATCGACCCCGCCAAGTTATGGTGCGGAACCTTCTCATAGCTTAGAAGTACCATGACTTGTGTGGTAGAGCCTACCTTATCATGGGTGCTCTAGTTAGTACCTTGTTGTCACTTGGCACTCATACATATTTTTTGTCCTTAGGCTCAGGAGTCCTCTGTAGTCCCGCCATGACTTATGCGTTGAAGACTCATTTCTCTCAGCTTCTTCGCTTCGTTCTGGCCTTATCCCCTAGAGGCTCCTTTGTGTTAAGTTGTGCTGCTGCATTGCATGTTGACCATTTGCACCTTTTGGCCTAGAGCCGGCTTCACTGGACTCGTGTTTAAGCCAACTTTTGACCATGACGTCTGCAAAAATCAACCTTGCATACCATTAAACCTCTGCAACTTGACATACCTTGACCCATGGAAAGGACATACCTTTGAGTGTCACCGACCCGTTTTCGCCTTCCTGCATTGAGCATAGGAAAATTCCCCTCCCAGGAACTAGATCATCTGTTTCACCGACGCTCGTCCTTTTCCACTATACCATAGCATTCTTTTATTCTTTTTCGAGCTTAACAGAAAAAGACAAAAAAATTAAATATCCCAAAAAGAGCGGAAATGGGACAGTATTTCCATCTATTATTGGCAGCTAGAGTCAGTCGTGTCACCCTTGAACAAAGCACTCAAAGCAAAGTCTCCTCCGCTTGGGTGGGATTTAGTTTGACTTAGGTTCGCCATAACCATTGTTATCGAGTCAGTTCTCCCCCGATTGGTTACCTCTTCCAATCATATGGAGGGTTCGTTCATGCCTCCTGCATGACGAACTTATACAGATTCATCATATGCTGCAATAGTCACATTGAGTCGTGCTTTTGTTCAAGGGAAGTTAGCCTGAGTCGGCCTTTCGGCGGTGTCTCTTGACTCATTTTTCAGTCGGCCATCCCGGTTTTCAGTGTCATGTCTTACATCACATCAGTTATATTGGTCCTTTACTCGTGCTGGTTTGAGAAGGTCCCCAATGAATTCTTGCCGGCGGGTCTTGTCCTTATCGACGACGACATCTTGCTCTGAGGGCAGGCCTAGAGTTGCACCCTGGCCCTATTTTCATTATTGATAGGTTACCTTGCGCTCAGCATCGATCAGTATCATGGGTCTTTGACTGAGTGGTTTCCCTTGTGTTCGACGTCAGCTTACATTATCACACATTGGGATTCGTGCGGTACCTTGGTTTCCATTTGACCCTATTGGTGGATACCCCGCCTCTGTGTCAGCTTACATTATTGGTTGGTTCAGAGGGTTTCTGCCGTGCGCTAGCTACATCTTGTGCACGCCGGAAACGTACCTCGGTTCGGTTACTACATTTTTCTTCGTCCGATTCCTTCCACATTATTGCCCTACGGGTTACACTCGCGCTAGATTGATGAAGGATGCCTTAATGCCTTCCTTCTAGCGGATCTTTCCCTATCAACCCCGACTCATTGCTCTGGGGCAAAGATCTAGAGTCCATTTGGTAGTACCTTGGGGTTTGCAGTCATTAGTGGTAGATCCTTCGCTATCGACAGTGGGAAACAATCATTGTCTCCTGATCAATAGATTCTTACAGGTGTTCGACTTCAGCTCATTTATTCGCACTTGTTAGTATGTACTGGGTACCTTGACGCTCATTATCATTATCGGTGAGTAGCCTCGCGTTTGTTAACGGTATACATTAATGACCGGTAATCAAACGATTTCTCACATGGTCGACTTCAGATCATTTATTCCCATAGTGTAGAAATGTACCACGGTGGTCGGTGAAGACCTCAGGTTGTATCAGCATTCATTGGTTCACTTGACAGTTTCTCCTGTTACTGCTAGTCGATACCATTCCACCTTATATGTTGCAGTCGGTCATGGCGACATTCTATATGCTGACACCTGAGTTTGCAGTGCAGTACCATCCTTATCCATCATGTTCAGTTGGTACCTTTTGGGATCCGTTTTTGATATCAGTGATCCATTGTATCTTCCAGCATCATTGACAGTTTATATGTGATATCCAGACATGTACTTGTTCGATTATGATCAGATGATCCATTATGTATTTTCCAGTCATTTATACTTGTATACTTAGTGGATCCACTTGTACTCGATATGCGGATATGCTTTTCTTTTTCTGAGCATGGGTATGTCCACCTCAGACGGTGTTTCTTTCTGATCTTCTTTTGTGGCTTGGCAGGCTGACTTCCGGTGAAGTGCTCCTCAGCTTTTGGCGGGTTTCCTTTCCATGTACTTGCTTAATATATTTCAGCCATCATGTCCCCCTCCGACCTCATATATTAGGGGGCATCTGTTATAGCTCCAAATCTCACCATTATGGTCTGTGATGCTACACTCATGGCCTAGGGCAACCCCTCCTTCCAGACCTGATCCAAAATCTAAAAAACAGTGTTTTATTCCCTGTACGCGACATT